>VYXC01008907.1:240665-291490 GCA_013397175.1 Platysteira castanea
CGGCTCGCTCTTCCTGGTGAACAAGAGCGGCTTCCCCATGGACGGGCAGACCTGGGAGCGGATGTGGGGGCACGTGGAGCGGGTGCACCCCGACGGCGGTGCCGTGGCGGCGGCCATCCGGAGCGCCGCCCGCCTGGCTCGGGTAAGCGAAGCCCCCGTGTGTCCCCTCGTGCAGAAGCAGCGGGTGACACTGAGCCCCGGGTCTGCGGTCCGGCGGCTGCCGCGTTCTCTGCGCGTCGAGCGGCCGGGGAGGCTCCAGGGCTGCGTGGGAGGGTGTGACACCGCAGCCCCGAGGATGCTCTCGGGGCAGTGGGGAGGAGGATGGGGCATCTGCTGTCCGAAAGCGCCCAGAACGGGGTGCGGGGGCTGCGGGATGCTTAGGGGCTGGAGTTGGTGTCCTGGGGAACAAGTAAGAAGACAATTACTCCTTTAAGCTTGGAGAGAAAAAAGCAGAAAACAAGAGTTAAAACAAATCTTCAGGGGGTGAGTGAAGCACTTAGTGCAATTTAATGCAGGTTTTTGTTTTCCTTTTGGAACACAGGCATTTCCTAAAACACAGCCTTGGTCCTCAAATGTAACAAGGGATTTAAACTCAGACATTTCGTTTCCAGTATGTGGAAAGATTCTGAATGCTTTTGTCTTGTACGTTCCTCAGTACAAGCCCCAAACAGCTCTGCCTCACCCAAGTCTTTTTCCTCCAGCCAGCAAATAAAATGTTGCTGTCTGCTGTTGTTCCAAGGCCTCTCGACACTGTGCTGCATTACTGATCCCAATGTCTTTAACACTCGCTGCTTTGGCAGACTTTGAGCTTGATTCACTCCTCACATCGAGCAGCATTAATCTGAGCTGACCGCTGAAGTCTGGCTTGATTCACACCCCTCTGCGTGCTGGGGTGAGATGGCTGGGCTGCTGTTGTCATGGTCCAGGCTGTCAGTGGTACTGACATGAACCATATGCCTGTTCTTTATATGGAGTAGAAAGGAAATTCTGTGCACAGGGAGGTCGAAAGCTTATTGCATAGGGCTGTGTTGAGAAGGTGCTTGTCAAATAAGATGCAGGCTGAAAAGGCCTTTCATCTCTCTTCCGCAATGTTTAGTCCAGTACAGGTGCAGAAGGGACGATCTCTCTCCACTCTGCTCTCCTTGTGCTGGAACCAGCCTTTGTTTGGATGGGGGAGCATATCCAACTAAAGAATAATCGGGTTATGCTGAGTTTGTGGTTCCTTGGTGTGGTTGATCTTGTACTTACACAAGCACTTGAGGTGGAAATGAAGGGGCAGGGAGAGGGCAGAACTACTCGTTTCAGCAGCCTGACCAGCTTATGCCAGTCTAGATGCCTGCAAACCTGTTTGGTGTTAAGAGATAGCAAAGCACACGCTAGACTTGACTTTCATCCTTTACTTCCCAGTGCCAGAGCATGTAACTTTTACTGGTGACACTTGTGGTCACTGGCAAAGCATCTGGTGAGAGACGCACGAGTGGCTGCACGCTGTATTCCTGTGGGAATGTCCCGGAGAGCATTGCCCATGGCTTCTTCCTCAGTGCCATAGCACTGGGCTGACTCTCTGTAGCATAGACTGAAGCTGGGCAGGAGAAAAAATGTTTTGAAATCTGCCTGGCTGAGTCAGTTGATATTGACCATCAGTGGAGAGTGCTGTAGGAGTTGTACTCCTCCAGCACTGCCCGGAAGCAAAAATCCCAGGTGCAGTGGTTAATTTCTTCAGAGGCAGGAGGACCTGGTGCCCTCTGTGACTAGGTAGCTCTTGGTGGCTAAGTGTGAGACCTCTGGGGTCAGACGGTAGTTTGAGGACTACCTGGCCCTTATTAAGGCCAACACAGCTCAGGTGAGCAAATGAAGGTTAGGAGTGGGGTTTTTTTGCCACATAGTGGTGGTGGATTACTGAAGTTTTGATGGTAATTTCTGGGTCAGAGTAGGAATAGGAGGGGAGACTTGTTCCTTAAATAGTGGTACAAATTTCCTTAATTTGCTTGTGCTGCTGGGTATGTGTCATCCTGCAAAAGACCAGGTACTGCTGTTTGGGAGTGATGAGGGAAACTTACGCCTGTTGAAAAGATGATTTGTAAGCTGCTTGCATTGCTAGTTGGTTCAGGCTGAGTGAGTGGCGTGTGTGACTGCTCCATTTCTGCATCTGATCTGTTCTTAATCCCTAGTGATGGGAGAGAGTTTTCATCCCCTCTCCAAGAAGCTCCACTTGATTGCTCTAATCATCTTGGTATTAGTCTCAGCAATCATGCACGCAGGGTGGTAAGTAGCTTCTTGCTGTGTCGGTGAGGTTGTCCTTACTGGAACAAATGCAAGCTGCGGAGGTGCAGCATCTCTCTCGGGAGGCAGAGTCCTCACAAAAAGCTGGCTTGTCTGCAAGGTCAGTTTTGGAACCTGTAAGGTCCCCACCTCTGACTGTTGGCTTGAGCTCTGGGAGTAGTGCAGCCTCACAGTTTGGAAGGGCTGTGCAATCCTTTACATGTTCTGTGATCTTGGAGATACTTGGAGATCTTAACAAATTAAACCTCTCAGCAGCTTTGAGGACTCTTTCTTGTCAGCTTCATCCGTGCTGAGTAACAGTGTGCTTGCAGGGGGAGCTAGTAGAAAATGACTTTCTGGTCATTAAGTGAGACAGTGGAATCGGGCAAAACGAGTTTCACGCAGGATGTCTGTGGTGAACTGAGACTACAGCGTTTCCAGCCATGGGATGAGTCTCCAGCTCTGCCACATGCTCTTGCACTGCAGCGGCTCCACTGTCTCTGGAGCTGCTGTTCCTTGGAAAGACTGATACAAGGTCAAGGCTTTTCATCTGACTTGTCTCTGAATTTCATTTGCTTTACAAATTCATGGTCTGTAGTGCTGTGTCTGCATTTCCTCTTGCCATCCATGACCTCCTGCTACAAACCCTTGCCTGCTCCTTGCTGCTGTGGATGCATACCAGGAGCTGGAGGGCTGCTTCCTCAATCACAGCAGCGCTGTGCTTTCCTTCACTTGTTGTATTGTGTGGCCCTGGCTTCTACTCCGTGCTGGGTGGATGCCCAGCATCAGTCCTCCTGCAGCTGGGGCAGGAATCAGGGAGGGAAAAATATTTGGAAGGAGTGGGAGTGGCATGTGGCTCCCCACTGCCTGGCCTGGCTGGCAGCATGGTGTGTGTACTGCCTGCCCTGCACTGCAGAGAGGAGAGCAGTGCTTGCTGTGTGGGCTCAGGCTGATGGATGCTTCGTCTTGCCTGAGATCTGGAGGGACTTTGGCCTCCTGGCTCAGCAGGCCTGCTGAGGTAACTGGAATATGTGCCAGCCAGTGGGAAAACCCTGGCTCTCTTTTCCAGACTATGCTCTGGTGTCTGACATGATCATCCTCTTTGAATGATGTGATCACCTGGCCTGGAGATGGGGAGCACCTCAGCTGGAGGTCTGAACCTGTCCCCTCTGGTGAGAGTGATCACTGTGTGTTACAGGAAGGGCTGTGTCTGTCTGCGCTGGTGCTATCCCTGTGGAATGCTGTCCTGCGTCCCACAGCTGGGTGAGGGCTGGGAAAAGGATGAAATCCCCACCTCTGCAGCAGCCAGGCCCCTTACTGGCTGGGGCTCCCATTGCCTTGGTGTGTTGTGTAAATGCAATGTATACACCTAGAGCTTCTGTATCTTTGAAGCAAAGGATTGAGTATATTGGAGCAGAAACAGCCACTCCTGGGAAGGTGTGACAGTCCTGCCATAATTCCCTTTGTCAGCTCCTTGCTGCTTCTGAAACTTGAGCCTTATCTGGTGTGTTGAGTCCAGGTCTGCCTTTGAGCTGGAAGGGACAGGTGAATAATTCATCCAGGCCAAAGGAGCTGGGTGAGAAAGAAACCTGTGGAACCAAAAAAATGCTTCTAATGAAGAGCTTAGGCATGAAAATCGTGATTAAGAAGCGCTAATGAGTCTTGCTCATAACTCCCACTGGTGAGAGGAGAAAGCCCATATGTGCAGGTGTGCCGGCGCCTGTGTAGCACTGGGATGGCGGGGGCGAGCTGGAAGCCTCACCATCTGCTTACTACTTACAGTGTTTCTGTGTGCCAGTACTGTAGGAGTCTCTGGTTTGGTTTTTTTTCCCCCCTACTCCGAGGTGTATTTACTATTTGACTGTAGTAACTCGCTGCATGTGGTAAATGCTGGGTTTTGGTCGCCTTGGGATTGCTGGTGCTCACTCTCTGAAGGCAAACACACAATCTTAACAGAGGTGGGAACTGGACAGGAAAGTCTTTGTGGCAGACGTGACCCTATACCACCTGAACTTGCTGTTCTTACCTGTAATTGGTGACTTGAAGTGTATTTAGGACAGTGACATGTCACTTTATGAGCTTTAAACGATGGTTATGATGATGTGGGCCCACAGGTGCTTTTCTTTGCACCTTGTTACAGGTGCCCAAATTGCTGGTTCCTGATTCAGATCTGCATTAATATTCAAATAAACTGCTTCCTCCACTGTGTTTGTGAGAACTGTGATAACTTCTTTTTAGCCACGCTGCCCACTTTAGTATCTGCTGACCCCATGTTTTGCAGTCTCACCTCTAAAATAAATGGACTTAGGACAAGACTGTACCCCTTTCCTACATGGCTGCATGCTCAGGAGCCAAATAGCTGTGGGGATTAAACATGGATTGAGGGCCTGCCTTCTTAAAATGCTTAGGCACAAGCAGATGTCATATGAGATTTTGGAAAAATCTCATTATGTTGCCAGTCTATATCTTTAAGTGTCTTAATGTCATTAAATATTTGGGTCCCAGGTGGTCTTCTAGGTACCAGGCTATCCCTACCCAGCAAGCGTGCTGCAGACACATGGCAGATGGGAAATTATGCAGCTCGGGATCCTTGTCTCATTTTATATTTCTCCTGTGGTAAAGGAGGCCAAAAATTAGACTTGAAATGGCTTCCTGGGGAAGGGAGAACAGCAGAGTCAGTACTGGGACTCTGCTCATCAAACTGCCCTGTGCTGGGGGGGAAAATGGGAAGCATAGGCTTTCTGTGCTGGACTGTCTGCGTGCATAGGGTGGTGTTTGAGGGATGCTGGTGGCTCTGAGCGTCAGCCTGCCACGGTCTCTGTGCTGGCTCTGCTGCTGGGGCAGCCCCTGTGGTCAGCAGGATGACTTTGCCTGCTGCTTGAGCTCACGTGGGGTTTAAGCCATCTGTGCTGCCGTGCTGTATTGCACTAAGCGCATGCCGCTGCTTGAGTAAATCACTTATCTGCTCTGCGGGGAGCAGTGGCTGTCTAACCTCTATCTTTTTTCTTGTGTCCAGCCCTCAGTGCCGCCAGTGCCAAACTACAAGCTCTCCATGTCAATCCCAGAATGGCTCCAGGCAATACAGACCTACATGAAGATGCTGCAGTATCCTTCTCGAGTGTATGGTCTCCGGAAAGAAGGCTGACTTGTGCCTGGTGTGAATTAGCAGAATTTTACTGAAGCTTTAGCTGGTTGCAAGGGCTTGGGATCATTTGAGGGTAAAAGGACGCCTCCAGGGATTTGTGATAGCACCAGCAGCACTGAGCTTGTCATAGCAATCCTCTGGGAGATGTAATTAACTTTAAATGATACTGAAAAATTTAACACTGAAGTGACATTGGTGGGAATAGAAGTGCTTATTTTGAAGTTGATTTATGAGGATGTTATGATGGGATCGTGATGCCTGGAGAAATAATACTGCATCTTGTCATAAAGCAACTAAGAGAGAGCCGTTGTTGTGGCAAACCCTTTCTCCCTGTGCCTTGGCAGCCCCTGTGGGCTCCCTGAGGATTGTCTGTGTGCTCAGCTTGCAGGGAGTGCTTGTCATTAGGCTGAGGGGCATAAGCAGCTGTCCTGACCCCAAGGCGGGCAGGCTTGCCTGTGACACAGGAACTGACCAAAGGAATCTCCCTTCCAGATGTCCCACCTTGCTTGGGGGATTCATCAGGGATCTACACTTCTGGCTGACCTCTCTGTCACTGCCCCATGCCCAATTCCTGACTGTTTCCATTGCTGACAGATCATTTCAGAGAAGGTTGCTGGCCCATATGCTGCTCTTCTGCTTCCCTTTTTCTCTAAACTCTGCCTTTTTGTGTGCTTGTGTACATGGGAGTGAGGAAGCTGGGGGAGTGAGGAATGAGTTTTAAGTCCTGGTAAGGATTAAGAAAGGATATGGGTGGCAGCTGGAAGAACATCCAAAAATAGCAGGCACGGTTAGCTTGGTGGGGAGTCGTGGTTGGGATCAAGGCAGCAGCCGGGCCTGGAGCTGCAGCAGCTGCTGTGGGGAGGGAGGGAGGCTGGGGCCTGTCTGCTCTGCCGGGGGATGGTGCATTTCTCTTCTTTATGTCAGCCACTTGGCCAGGGCAACAGGCTTGCTGCTCGCTGGGGCTGTGCCAGAGAGGATACCATGTCATACAGAGCTCCAAAAATTACATTATCCCCCACCTCACCCCGTAGTGGTTTTGAAATTCTGCATTCTGGTATATAGCAGGAGCAGGCCTCAGGCACAGGGTGCGGATCTGTGTTTAGAAAAGCTTCAAAGTGGCCTGGGGAGCAATGTCTGGGCTTCCTTTGAGGGCTGGAAGAGGATGTATGCTTTGTTCAGAGCACCCTGAAAGGGCCTCATGAATTACGTTTTGAAGGCAGGAGGGAAGTAAAGCCTTGTTTGTGGAGAACTCTGAACTCTAATTGAAGTCAGTTCAGAGCATCCTGGTGAGAGCTGGAGTTTTTATTTAGGCTAGGGTTATACATCCAGCAGCTGTGCTATTTATGCCTTGCAAGCAACTCTTTGCTTCCATGGGATCACGTGCCTCTGCCCTGGTATCTGCCTTGGTGTTGCCAGTTTTACTGGCATGAACATTTTAATGGGAGTAGAATTTGGGAGCTAGGTTAGGAAAGAGAGTCAACTGGAAAGGTAACCTAGCAAAAGTATGGGCAGTGTGATTTTTTTACAAAACTTTGTTGGGTTTTTTGTTTTGTTTTTGTTTTTACTGAACAGATTGGTTTCCTGGTCTGATTTATTGCATTGCTACTTGAACAGCAATGCTCAAGGAGCAGGGAAGAGGCTGATGCTGCTGCGTGGCAGCCTGTGCTTCTAGGCAAGGGGTGCTGAGATTTGGTTGACTATCTGCTGGCATCATTTGTGATGAACTTTTCTGCTATCCTCATAGTGTTAACTAATTACTTTGATTCGAACGTAGCTGTGTTTTTTTCATTTCAAGAGCATTGTATTTTTTTAAAGAATGATTTATATTTCATGAGTGTAAATGGATGCACCTGCAATGGTTTTGGTTTACAGGTCACAGGTGAGCCATGTGGCTGATGGTGTTAAGACTTCTAAAGGAAATAAGTTTTTTCAGACCATGGATTATGTTGACTGGTTTGGGTAGGCTGTGAAAGCTTTCTGTTGTCCAAATGGGAGACTTCTTTTCTGACTTGCAATGTAGTAGTTAGTGAGACTTAGTGGAAAAGAGAATATATAACCTTCAAATACTGAATTTGAGTGTCATTTTAGATGGACGGCCTTAATACCTGACTGCACCTAGTGCTGTTAATAGATCATATAAAAAGACAAGTGAAAAGTTTTGCTTTATTTCACATGCCAGTGTTTCGTATCTGAGAGTCAATGGCTTTTACTGCTTGTTTTGTGTTTCAAAAGGAACTCAGAACTGAAATCCACCTTTTGAGTAATGTTATTTTATTGTTTGACTGTTCAAGTTGCCCGACTTTAACAGACAAAACACAGATACAATCACACGGGAACACAGTTCTTCGAGATCAGAAAAACCAGACCTCTAAGTGGGTAAGTGTCACTGGAATTGGTCTAGTGCCCTTGTCCCTGATCACCTGGCATTTAAGCACTGCAGCACCATGGCATTGGAGGGCTGTCTCCTCTGTGCCACAACTTCTCTGGGAAGGCCAAAGCTGCATGTGTTGCTGCCTTTGCGAGGAGTGTCCCAGCTTGCTGCCGGGTGGCAAATGGACCATCGAGAGCCAGCAAGTGGAAGGGCTGTTCTTGCTCAGCAGCTGCGTGGGAACTGCTTGGCTGCAGGCCAGAGCTGCATGCACAGGGGTGGGAAAACTCTCTGCTTGTTGGTGTTGGGCTGGGAGGGCTGGGCTGTTTTTCTGAAAACTGATTAAGTCCTGATATTCTGATTGTGCTGTAACACCCTTTGCAGATGGTAGGAAGGGATTAGCTGTATGGGATTAGCAAAATGTAGGAATTTTAACATCCCGGGCACAGTTGTTTTCCCTGGAGGCTCGCAATGGACTGTTTTAAGTCATGTCCGTGCTTCTCCCTTGCTGCTCATCTTACTGTTCCTTCCATGTGGTGGACTTGTGCTGGTTGGTGATGAGTTGTGCAGTGCAAGTATGAGCATGTGCCCAGGGAGCCTGGCAGCAGGGAACTGGGGTCTCTTGCATGTTAGAACTGTATCATACTTAGGACAGCTCTTTAACAGAACTAACCAATAAATCAGCAGGTTAGGGCAGGAAGGATGTTGACAAGACTATGCTTTTATTTTAGGGTGAGATTTAGATAAGCAGAATATAATTACTCCCATAGACTGGTCTGTCTCTAGCTCTTCCCAGCTCTCTGTCATTAATCTAATGGTCCCTCACTCTAAAATTCCAGTTCACATCTCAGCTTTGTGCTTCAGGTTTTCATCTTGCTGACAGCAATCTTTCTCACCTCCTTTATCTAATGTTCACTGCTCTGGTGGAACTAGTTTAAAACAAATCTTGTGCCTTGAATGATAGATGGGTTTACAGAAGCTTAAACCAATTTTCAAGCTGCTCACTCATTTTTAAATTTGTCCCATTATTTTTTTCAAAGGAAGTGAAGGATGAAAATGAATTATGCTCAGCACTTACCACTTGAAAGGTCGTCGTCTTCCTAGGCTGGATAAAAGCCTGGCTTATGAGGATGGTGCTCTTTCCTAGAAGGGAACCGATACAGTGCTCGCAGCTGGAGAAGTGCCTGTGGCTTTGAATCCTCTCCCAAGTGGAGCCATTTCCTCTGTTTATCTGCCTTAGAGTTTGCTTGGGGATGAGTGTCTGACTCCTCTCCTTGTCTTGCTGCTGCTAGGAACTTCTTGGAATGGGGTGACGGGACTTCTGTGGAGTTAAGGATGGTGCCCCTGGAAATGCTCCAACCCCTCAGGGGCTGCCAGCTTTCCAGGCACAGTTGCCTGAACGTGGTGTGTGCTGGACTGGAGCAGTGTAAAGTGCTGAGACCTGTGCTGCTTTGCTCCTGGATTGGGCAGATGGGAGTGCTGGGAGCAGTGGAGCTGAGAGGGAGCATGTGTTGCTGCCCAGGTCCTCTTATATTGCTGTAGGGCTCCAACACTTGCCTGGTCTTGATTTCTCCAATTTTGAGAAGGGGAACACATGCAAGGCTGTCTGAAGTTCCTGCCATTTTATGAAACCAAAATTCCAATTGTTTTTATGAAACCTAGAGTTTCTGGTTTAGATTTCAGATCTTTTAATATTTACCTGGCCAAGTGAGGAGGATGGGACCAGACTACTTTCAGTGGTGCCCAGTGAGAGGACGAGGGGCAATGGACAGCAACTGAAACTGGAAGTTCCATCTAACTGTGAGGAAAAAAGTGTTTACTTTAAGGGTGACAGGCTGCCCAGAGAGCCTATGGAGCCTCCTCTGGAGATACTCAAAACCTACCTGTGCAACCTGCTCTAAATGAACCTATTTTAGCAGGAGACTTGGACAAATGATCTCCAGAGGTACCTTCCAACCCCAGCTTCTGTGATTCTGTGTGAATACTACGTTGATTGCTCTGTAATATTGAGGAGCTTTCCTTTCCTTCATCTGGTGTGCAGGCCAGTTTTCATCAAAGCTGAAAAATCACCTACACCCCCAAGTTTTTTTTTTCTGGGAGGTGTGTTCTGCTTTGCAAGGAATCTGTTCCCAGTATGACAACAACAAGCGTCTTGTACCGAGGTCACAGGAGCTGCTCTGAGCAATTCCTGTGATGTGAAAGGCCTCACTTGCTGCAACACAAAGTTTGCATTTGCAAGTTGATGGGGCAAGATGCTGAAAGCCTCCAATTTCCACTGGCTCTTGAAAAATGAGGCTGTTCCGAGAGCTTTATTGATGCTAAACATATTGCTGATTTTATAATGTGAGGGCTCAAAGCTAATGAAAGTATTACGAGATCTTTGGCAGCCTCTCTTCAAGACAGCAGTGGCTGGACACAAAGAAGCTGAGTACTAGATGGAAATTGAATATTCATAAATTCATGTGAAAGTGTCCTAAAGCAGCTGGGGCATATTAATGAGTTTTTCTATTATAGAGGGAGGACTAGATATTGTAGAGATTTACTGCCAGCATCAGTGTGATGCATGAGAAAATAAAAATGCGTGGCTGAGCGTAGGAGGAAGAGCATAAATTATCTATAGGAACTCATTAAGGGATATAGTCTTGCTATAACTCAGTATTTACAATCTCTTTAAGAAAAAGTCACTCTTATTATCAGCTTAACTTTTAGAGTGTCAGACACCATGTGGGTTTGTCTAGACTACAGATAGCACTTTTGGAAATGTTAGATTTCTGTTGGCGTAGCTGTGTGAGTCAGGGTGGCAGAGCTGTGAACCTGTAAACTTTGTGTGCTGTTCTTGTCGTACAGACAAACTGTGCCTGAGAATGCGTCTGGGTCTCACCTCTCCTGAGTTGGCTGTATTTGCACAAAATCCAAATTTACAGGTGTAGCTACATCCACCGTAGGAGTGCTTTGCTGATGGAGTATTCAGGTATCCTAAGCTGGGACAGTGCCCTTCACTGGCTTCATGATGTACGTTTTTGTACTAAGCAGGTAAAGGGCACCCCGTGAAGTTCAGCTCTGCTGATCCATGTGTGCGTGCATGTGATATGAATGTTTCAGACACCAGTAGGACTGGTTTTCCTTTTCCCATGCAGGATTATGCTGGCTCAACCTATATTATAACTTTTGTTGGTACAACAAGTCTGATAAAAAATGATACTTTTGACTGACATAGCCATTCTTTTTAAAACTTCTGAGCTCAGATCATGTAAGAGCTTTAGGACAAAAGTGCCTGGATATCTAGTAATATCTGTAACTGTGAATTCACTGTCAACAAGCTGTTATTACTGGGTTTACAAGGAGTGATAAGCCCTCTGGAAGCTTCTGTTCTAGGATGCAGGCGTGAGGCACAATGAGAAACAAATCTCTTTGTCCTCCACTGAGATCTGGGGAGCTGCAGTATTGTACTGTTCCCTCCAGTTAAGTTCCAGCTGATCAGGGGGACCTACAACTGAAGCAGAAACTGATGTTTGGGTAGGTTCTGGTGGTCTTTGAAAAATTAGAGCCCAGAAGCTGCTCTGTGGGGAGGGAGAGACATTCAGTGGCTGCAGATATAAAAATGTGTAATAGATTGCAGTAAAGAAGCACAATAGGAGCTGTCACGTGGCAGCGATGCAACCAAATAACAGGGAAGGGGAGACAGGAAATCATACTGTTTCCACACACCATGTTATTAAGGAACACTGGTGGGGCTGTAAAGAAAAATGGGCTCATACCATTTCCAGACAATAGACTGCAGAAGGCATTTGAACATCTGCTTCTCTCTCGCACAGAGGGGGAATGTTACAGATACGGTGTGGTGTTCAGCATGTGGTGGAAATGCTTTTGCTGTTGAAACACTGTTTTTGAGAAGATTCACATGATCGGTATCTGCTCTGCTGTTTTATCTCCTTTTGCTCTTGCTGGTGCCTTTCGCTTCTCTCTTGGCTTCGTTATCATGAATGAAACTGTCAGGAGCCTCAGAAAAACTTGGGAGAGGGAGATTTTGTGGACCTCAAGCAAAGTACATGGGCCCGTGCAAGGAGAATTTTGTGGAAAAATGTGCTGGAGGATCTCACTAATAAAAAATTTATTCAGTCTTGTAGGAGTCTTTCTGGTGAAGGTAATGGGGAGCCTCTCCTAAGCATGGCTGTCTCTGAAGGAACTCCAGTGTGATGGTGCCAGCTGGTGAGATCCTCCAGTTTGGGGCATGCTGAAAGGTTTTAAGATTTTTCTAACCTGTGTATGAAATTGGGTGCCCAAGTGAAAAATCTGGGAGCAAAAGGAATCCATGGTTCCCATGAGCTGTTTTAGACACTGTCATTTTAAACAGAGAGCATCTGAAAGAGGCAAAGTCAGCTCCTTTTAGGGCTTCTCTTACTGCAGAAAGCAAGGGAGATAGTCCTGGTGGGCTCCTGAAAACGCTGACAGAAATTTGAATCAGTAAACAAGGAAATGTCACTTATCTGCCAAGGACTAGATCTTGAGGGAGGGACAAGCATCATGTTCCTGTTGGCTACATTTGTTAGAGGCAGAATTGTTCACTGTGGTCTGGAATAGAGATCTGCCTGGCAGACGTCAGATGGTGGTGTAAATGCCACGAAGGGAAGCTGCAAGGTGCTTGTCTTCGACTGTAGCAGTCTCCCCCAAGTTCCTGGAAGAGATGGGCTGCCCCCCATGCTCACTGGAGTGTGGGGAGAGGGTGACAGGGCTAATTCCCAGCTGTCTGATATAAGACTGTACAGAATAGCTTTATATGTGAAATCTTTTCAGGTAACTGTCAAGATTTAAAGAAAATCCCAGAAGCAAACCCTGCTAAAGGAGGGAATTGAAATGCTTGATGGTATTTTTTAATTCTTTTCTGCCTTCCTTAAATCTCCTTTCACAAGTTTAACTGTGCAGACTTTCTGGTCACTATTAACATCTGAGACAGTGTGATAAGAATTTAGGAGTGAGAGAAAAGAGGAAAAGGACAGATCAAAGAGCACATGTAAAGAGTTGTTTTCAAATGAGCTGAATGGTCTGTCATTTGCCATAGGTCATTTGCCATAGATGCCTTAGAGAACTAAAAAGCAGCCTCCAACCATTAATATTTGTGTTAGGGAGCGTGTGGAGGGTGGGTGCTGGGCTAGGCAAAGATAGCAGCCTTTAAAAAGGATAAGGGAAAAGATAAGTCTAGGAACTTTGAGTTTATCTGCAGTTCAAGGGAAGGGAAAGGCAACATTAATATTGCTGGGCACAGTTTGTTTGAGAATTTCCTTCTATGAGGGTGTAAGAGCTGTCGTCAACCAGGGAGAAGACATGGATGTAATAACTCCTTGTTTTAGTGTGACTTTTGATAAGGCCACATCTTACCTCTGCAGATAAAGCAGGAACCTTGAGTCTAAATAAAACTATTTAATGTAAGGACCCAATCTGGTGAAAAGCAGCACGTGGAAAGTGTCACTTTACCAATCTTGCCTAGCAGAGACTATCAGTTGAGGTGTGCAGTGTCTGTCCCAGCTCAGTTTTTCCTTAATGGTGTGGGTAAGACTGATTGTTTGCTGATGGATGGTTTGCAGTACAAGGTGACAAGGCTTTGAAAAGTGGAATTGGGATATTCGGGGTGATCTCTTTGGCTGGAACAAAGAGGAGATAATTTAGTGAGGGCTAATGCAGAGGAGGGTTTGGGAATAGCCAGCTGTGGAGAACAGAAGGCTAGTTTTGCACAAAGAAGCTGAGCTTAAAAAAATAAAAGAAACCAAACAAAATTCACCAAAAAAGCCCAACCAAAAAAATCCCCACCTCTAACAAAAAAAAAACTCCCAACCAACCCCCCCAAAAAAAAACCACCAAAAAACCACCAGAACCTGATTCAGTGTGGGCCAACAGGGAAAAGCCAACAGCACACTGGCTTGGTTGCAAATATGCACTGAAAGATGGATTCAGAAGGCAATTGATCTATTTGTACTGTTGTGGGCTTAGCCAAAGGACTGTGAGAAGTGAGTTGGTTGAAGAGATTCCAAAACTGAAAGAAACAAACATTGTCCTAAAATCTTAACCTAAGGGAGAAGCTTTCAGTGGGTGTGAGGAAATAATTAAATAAAAATTGGTGTCTGCTTTCTCATGTTCACAAAGGAGAGGGTAGATTACAGTCTTTTGCATATACAAATGTCTGTATCAAGAGGATAGATAATAAATGGTCTCCATGCCCACTGTGGAGAGCAGAAATAGCTCCTGATTTAGTTTGCAAAATGGGAAGGATTTAGTTTAAACATTAGAGAACCTTCTTAGATACAAGGTTAAGTATAGGATAGATTAGCTGGTGGGTTCCCAGGCTTTTGAGAAGCCAGTTGAAAGTAGACTGAAAAATAATCTGTGAGAAGTGATTTAGATTTGGCTTGTGCTACCTTGGGCAGAGCAGTGGCGTGGGGATTCTCCAGAGGCTCTGCTTCCAATACAAACACAGGGTTTAAGGCCATGCTTCGACTCAAGCTTGTTAAAAGTGGAAGAAAAACTCTCAGTGGCTCTTGAACTGGGTCGTGCACATAAACCCTGCGGTCTGTGCTGTAAATGTGGAGAGAAACTGTTTGCAGAGTATTCCCTAGGATTCCAGGATGGATGTGTGCGAGGGCACGGCTTGCCCAGGGGTGCATGTGGACGCTGGTTTGCTGACCACTGGTGGTGCCTCCTGAGCACAGACTCTCATCACTGTCCTTCTCCAGAGGTGTCTCTGAGCTGACAGGTCCCACTGCAGCTCCTGGATCCCGGTGCAGGGTGGTGTATGTGCCTGAGGAGGAGATGCTGGCTCTACCCCTGCCCCTCAGACCGTGTTAACCAGGCATAGGTTACACTAAATGGCTTGCAGATAAATAGCTTTACAACTCGACATTTTTCCTCATGATGCACATTCATAATCAGCTGTCTTTTTGTTTTTTTCGTTTTTTTTTCTTTTGTAACTCCTATGTAGTTAGAAGATAGGAAATTCAATGGCTTATTTCGTTTGTGGATACCTCCCATGCCTCATCTGCACGTAACACTTCTGAGACAGAGACGGGGCTTTGCAGTGGCCACTGTGGTGATCAGCACTGGGGAGCCTCTGTGGGGGATGAAGGAGCCCCATTGTGTGCTCTGGCCGGGGCTGCTCCGTGCTTCCAGCAGTTCCGTGGGGTTCTGTGGCTGATTGTGAGTGTGGAGGAGGCAGGCGAACTCTAATTAGTGTTCTGTACTGCAGGCAGAGTGTAAAGGGTGGTTGTTTACAAATGAAAAGATAATTTCTAACTTGGATAAATGGGACACAGAATGGCTGTGACAGGCTGTAATAGCAGTGGAAGCTCTGTTGTCACTTGCACTCAACACAAGGTTTAAAATGCATGAGGTGGGTGAATCAGAAAGTGGGGGAAACAGACTGCGATGGTTTCAGATGCATATTTTCATAATCTTCTCTAATACAAATATTTTTGTCATTTGATGTTGTGCTTCCTTACAGCAGGAATCTGTTTACAAAGCTCTTCCCAGGGGAAGGATATGGATAGAGAAGGCTGCAAAATAGAAGTTATCCTTTGGCTTAGTTTTCAGCCGTGCCTTTTTTAGGGTGGCAGTTTTTTGGTGTGTCATTGGATGTGCCTCTTCTGGCCTTTTTTTAGACTCCTTCCACTATTTTTTTTCCCAGACTGTCCAGAATTTCAGGATCTGTTTGTGGAAGGGGACAGGTTACCTACTAGGTTAATAGTGCAGTGTCAGTCTGGCACAACCGCTTTCTCAGCTGACCTGAGGGTGCTTGTTGCTTGTCACAGTGTTGTGTCCCTGTCAAATAATTGTACTCCAGAGACAGAGTCTGGAATGTAACTAAACTTTGTGAACGTGCAAAATCCTGGGCATGCATAGTTTCCTGCACTCCTGCAGGAAAATGTGTGGAATTTGCCACTTTCCCTGTCCACAGGAGATGTGGAGCAGCAGCAAGACAATAACTCAGCTTGTAGTGGTGGGAAGTGTCTGTGTTGGTGGAGCTTTCTGCAGAGCAGGCTTTGATAAAAAGGCAATAAATTCTGGTCTGCAGCCATAGCTGTGGGATTATGGAGGCATTTTTAGCTTTCAGGGGGCTGTGTAACCATCCTCTCCTGGTTTGTTTTTGGTTTGGTTTTTTTCTCTCCAGAGGAGAGCCAAGGTTGTTTTGAAAGTAAGCTAAACTCAGTCCTGCTCTGGGATTTCCATGATTGCCAGCTTGTGCAGTTCAGTGGGACTTTGTGTTACAGTCTGAAATGATGCTCATGGAGCTGCTGCGAGAGGCAGAGAAGACTGCATTCCTCCCATCCACCTTCAGAGGCTGGAAGGCAGTGGGATGCCAAATAATCTTTTTTTTTTTCTCTTCCTTTTTTTTCCCCCCTAGTCATCCTCCAGAAGTTAACAGGACTCTGACAAGTCACTGAAGGGGAGAATCAAGTTCACCAGCTCTTGCTGACATAAGAGCTGGAGGTGACTGGCTCTCACTCTACGAGAGGACCTTTTGATTCCTATCAAGTGCTCTAGCTGGAAGGACTGAAAACTTTTTTGTTTCTGTTCTAGGTTAATGGAGACAGCAAAGGAAATGACCAGGGAGTCCTTACCTATCAAATGCCTTGAAGCAGTTATCCTGGGGATGTATCCTTTCACATGCCTCTGACTTTTTCCACTGCAGCTCTCTTTAATACATTGCCCCTCCTGGATGGTGTTTGAGAGGGCTGCAGCCAAAGGTGAGTGTTGGCAGCTTGGGGAGCTGCCCTGGTATTCATTACCAAGTTGCTGAATTGCCAGGGCTTGTAGGTAGGAGTTGGGATGCTGTGTGCCCAGGTCACAAGTGTTGTGATTTGGCCATGCAGGCTTTGCCTCCTGCCCTGGTAATCTGCATGGTGTCAAGATCTGACCCAAAGTGCCCAGATGAGTACCTGTCTGCACAATCCTTGTTTTCTTTGTTAGCATTTCTCTGTTGGTTGTTGTTGGAGCTTGGTAACACCCGAGGAGCGCGGGTTCTGTTCTGTGTTTGTCTGATGTTTATATGGCCAAGTCATGTTAGCTTTTGTCTCTCAACCCACAACTGTGCTTTGTGCAGAAACGTGTGTTATAGTTAAACATTTGAGCTTCCCCTTAACATAATGCTTGCTTCCTACTCAGTCTTCAGTCATTCAGACACTGACTTGCTTCTCCGCCTTCTTGTGCTGTCACTGATTAATCAACCTGCACCATCCTAAAACACTGGAGGAGGGCAAGGCAGGGCTGCAGGAACAGGATGCCAGACACATCTTGTCAGAAATGATCAAGTTTCAATTAAAACAAATCCCAACCCAAAATAAGCCCAGAAGCAAACCATCTCCTGGGATGTCTCTGTGGCGTTTTGCTGGCTGCTGCTGCCCCCTCCCGTGGGAGAGGGAGCTGGCAGAGCCTGGCAGGTAGTGCCTGTGAGAAGGGATGGCTGCTGGGGGTGGGAAGGGGAGCAGCGTGTGCCAGGGATAGGCCTCGGGTTTGGGTCTGAGAGGTGGCTCTGGCTGACAGGGCTTCCCCTGGGAGTGCTGACAGGCTCTGCATGCACCTGGAGGGATCGGGGTCCTGGGGGCTTGATCTCAACAAGAGACTCAAACCCCTTTCAAAGCCTTTCCAGAAGGAGAAATCATAGAATCACAGAATATCCTGAATTGGAAGGAACCCACAAGAACCATCGAAGTTCAGGCCCTGTGTTGTCCAAATGCTTCTTGAACTCTGTCAGGCTGCCTGGTGCTTGCTGTGACCATTTCCCTGAGGAGCCTGCTCCAGTGCCACCCTCTGGATGAAGAACCCTTTCCTAATATCCAACCTAAACCACCCCTGACACAGCTTCAGGCCATTCCCTTGGGTCCTGTCACTGGGCACCACAGAGAAGAGATTTGCCCCTCCTCTTCCCCTCATGGGGAAGCTGTAACTGCAGTGAGGTCTCCCCTCAGTCTCCTTGTGAGGTCCTTTGGCTGAACAAGCCAAGTGACCTCAGCCACTCCTTGTGTGGCTTCCCCTCAAGGACCATGTCCATTGCCCTCCTTTGCACACTCTCTAATAGGTTTATATTCTCTTTATATTGTGGCTCCCAGACCTGCCCCCAGCACTCGAGGTGAGGCCGCCCCAGTGCAGAGCAGGGCAGGACAATCCCCTCCGTGCCCAGCTGGAGATGCTGTGCCTGATGTCCCCCAGGAAACGCTTGGCCCTCCTGGCTGCCAGGGCACTGCTGGCTCCTGTTCAGCTTTCTGTGGTGCTGCTCTTCAGCCTCTCATTCCCCAGTCCGTCCACACAACCAGGTGTGCCCTGTCCCAGGTGCAGATNCAGCTTTCTGTGGTGCTACTCTTCAGCCTCTCATTCCCCAGTCCATCCACACAACCAGGTGTGCCCTGTCCCAGGTGCAGATTCCGGCACTTCCCTTGTTAAACTTCAGAGGTTGGTGACTGCCCAACTTTCTGATTTGTCGAGGTCTGTCTGCAGGGCCTCTCTGCCCCTGAGGGAGTCAGCAGCTCCTCCTAATTCTGTGTCATCAGCAAACTTCCTAAGCATACCTTTGAGTCTAGCATCCAAGTAATTTGTGAAGATGTTGAACGGGCCTTGGAATGGAGCCCTGTGGAACCCCACTAGTGAGTGTTTGCCAGCCTGATGTAACCCCATTTGCTGTTACCCTTTGTGTCTGACCTGTGAGCCTGTTGCTCACCCACTGTGTTGTGTATTTCTCTAGCTATATGCTGGATCTTTTGTCCAGGAGAATACTTGTGAGTAACAGTATTGAAAGCTTTCCTGGAGTCCAGAAGTTTACATTAACTGGTTTCCCTTGAAATGATGTTGGTGGATCTGTTATGCTTGCCCTTGTGTCAGGGTTGTGTCTCAAACTGTTTGGGGATGAAAGGGGTGGGGGAAATAATTCCCAGGTGAAGTTCATGCTGCTCTGCAGTGTCAGTGTGGCTTGCAGTGCTGTATTTCTAGCAGTGAACTGATTATTCCAGATATCATGGGAGCAAAGGGTGATTAGTGGCCTACAGGTAACTGTGATAACCTAGACGTGTTGCTGCTGATTTTTCTGTTTGCCTCAAACCTGACTCCTGTGTTCAGTGTGGTGGTTTTGGTTTTTTTTTTTTTGAGAAGTGGAGGAAGCGAAATAGTTGAAAGCTATATTTTATACTATTTGGTGTCATTTGAAGTTTCTTCAGCGTTAAGAGGTATTTGAATTTTTCTGTCTCTAGGTGCTAAGTAAAAACCCCCAAACCTATGGCAAACTTTTTTTTTTAAATTGAGAAGGTTTAGTCAGGGGAGAGTATGGGACAGGCTTGTCTTTCTAGGACTTCTACTTTCTGTCTTGGACGTCTCTGTGTGAGAACAGGGGCTATCTTCTGGCTAGTGGTCCAGTAACAGATGCATTAAAGTTTAGAAGATTCCTGCAGTATTAAACCCCAGGTATTCTGCTTGAGGTGTGAGTACACGAAGAGTGTAGCAGTGGGGAGTGGATGGGTCACCTCAATTTGTGTGTCTGGGAAGTGGCTGGCGTGGAGCCTGTGCCCATGTGGAACCTCGTAGTGCCGTGATCCATGCGCAGCATGAGGGGTTTCGGGAGGCATCTTTGTCACGGCACGTGGAGAAGTTTGCTGGTTTTTGTCAACTGTGAGATTTTGTTCTTCAGCATTGCCCTCTGGATGCAGACACAGTGAGGCCAGCGGCATTCCAAGGCCAGGTGGTTTCCCGGGAAGTTATGCTTACCGTCTCCGGAGTGTCCAGCCAGTGCCTTCACACAGGCCTGAGCTGAGCAGCCCTGCATGCGTGTTAACCTCTGGTTCCATGCCACGTCTCTGGAAATAAGGTACTGCTTGTAGTTAGTGTGCTGGCAGGCCTCGAGTGTTGCTTGGATACTGGAAAAGCACAGTCCACTCCAGCGGACCCTGGGTGTGAGCCTTCCTTCAAAGGCCGGCTCGCGCAGAGCGGCTTAGCGAGATGTCGCTTTAATTGAGCTGCTCGCTGGCTTGTGCAATTGCCTTTTTCTGTGTGACTTCTTATAAAATGCTTCTATAATCCCTCTTGGTGCAGAATTAAGTTTTGCATAATTGCCTATGCACTTGATCTTGAAGCATTTTTATAGGGCAGTGAGGTAAAGTACTGAGCTACCCTGTCTGCACGCACCAAGGAAGCAGCTGCTCTGAGATGACTGAAAGCTCAAACAGATCTTCCAGTATTATTTTGCAGCAGTCTGCACAGCTCTTTTTCTCTGTGTAGCTGTCTTAACTGTCTTTATATCTCTCTGCTTACATGATCTGCTTGTCAGTGCCTAACCAGAAGCATTCCTCCTGCTGTCTTCCCCAGGGCATTTCTCAGTTCAGTTGTAAATCAGCTGAGTAATGGTGCGTTCAGCCCACTCTTTCTGAGCAAAGATCCAATTGATTTGAGCTCATGAAAGGGAATAGTAAACCAGAAAGTGCCAAGGGAATTTTATCTGCGCTGCATTCACTTTATTAAAACGTGGAGAGCAAAATATCAGGGGGGGAGAGGGAAGCTGCACACTGCATCCCTCCTCGGGGAGTCTTGTGGAGTGTGTCCGCGTTGGCTGAGCATAACTCACTCCCGTTGCCTTCAGCATCCTTCTCCCAGTTCACGTGAGGTAACGCTTGGACCCACGCAGGGTATTAGACCCCCTGGCCAATAATATCACTAAACGAGGAGAAGAGCAAAAGTGTCTCAGGAGTGAGAAACTGTTCAATAGCTTCTGCATTATTCCTTCTGTGGATGCAGTCAGTGGATGATGTTTATCACCACTGGAGACCTGGGTCCATCCATCTCCTCCAGCCCAGCAGGTACATCCCTGGGCTGGGAGCAAGTGTTTTCCATAAGGGGGAGAGTTTCTTGCAGTCACTGCAGGATACTGATGTCTGTGTAGGGCTCCTCTTTGCCTCCTTCATGCTTGACCCACTTGCTAACTGAAATACGGGAAAGGAAGATCCTGCTGAATATCTACAGCCCCTCTGGTAGTTGTGAAGAGCTGAGAGAACTTTTAATTCCTTACATTGTCATGGTCTAATCTTTAGATAGTCACCTCTGACTGCAGGTGGGCACTGGAGAGTAGGTCTCTCAATCTAAGGGATGTCACCCTGGCAGTCCCGCTTTGGGAAGCTGAACCAGCTGCATGAGCCTTTCGTACATGGACACTGGAGCTGCTGGGGGAACTCTGGGCCCTCTGTGTAGACAAGATCCAGATGTAGGCTCAGTAGCACTCCGCCTCACAGTAAGCAATCCCAAGCCCATGGGGAATGCTGCCTGACTCCAGTTGGAAACCTCTCTTGAGTGTTTACTGCTGGTGGTTGGGGACCCTCTGAGCAGTTGCTTGGTTGCTTGGAGAAACAGCTCTTCTGGTTTTACTGAGGCCTTATCAGATGGTTTTGAAGCGCAAGGTTTTTTTTTCCTCCTGCTCCACATCCTGCTCTCTTCTAGCAGCTTCAGCATTGCTGATGTAACTGAAGCTGCTTCCTTGCTCCCAGCCTGCTGCATTCCCTCTAGCTCGCTGCTGCCCAGTGGCACTTGCTCATGGCCCCAGCCTGCGGGAGTGGCACGAGGGGGCAGAACCAGACACCCTGTAGTTTTCTGTGCTCATCTTGACCAAACTTCAGCAAAAACACCCTTGCTGGGGTCTTAAGACATGAAGCACTGCCCCTTTCCAGGTATAGATTCCAGCACTTGCCCTTGTTAAACTTCGTGTGTTTGGTGGTTGCCCATCTCTTCAGTTTGTTGAGGTCTCTCTGCAGGGCCTCTGTCAACAGCTCTTCCCAGTTTGGTGCTGTCCCCAACCTTACTTATTCCTTTGAGTTCTGTGTCCAAGTTGTTAATGAAGGTGTTGAAGAGACCTGGGCTGAGGATGGAGCCCTGCAGAACCCCTCTAGTGACGGGACTCGGGGCTGATGTTACCCGCTCACTGGGACTCTATTGTGCCTGACCTGTGAGCTTCTTGTGCTTTAGTTTCTGCTTGTTGCCTCTTGTGTTGCTATAGGAGATTAAATAAATGGGCTCTCAGGCTGAACTGAGATGGGCAAGAAGAGGGGCGAACTTTATTTTGTCCCGATATTTATACATTTCTCAATCCGACAAGGGATTGGAAGGATGGTGTCACTTCCTCTCCAATCCCACTGGACAAAAAAGATGTTCATCAAAATTTCTCTCATTGTAAAAGAATGAAAACAAAAAAGAACCTTTAAGTAAACATTGGCTATTATTTACATAAAGTCTGTGAGAATTGTGACTCCAAATATGCAAACATCAGAAAGCTAAAAAGGAACCAGGGCAACATCTCTTGTCCTATTGATTGGCACCACCGAGAAGAGCCTGGCTTCATCATCTTGATTGGCATGAAAACCCAGGATCAGGAGGCCACTGAGCTTTGCCGCAGCTGCTTTTGCCCTCTCCTGCTCTGCACTGCTTCTCTACTGTGGCATATAATTTACTCCCTGACTCTCCATCCTGCAGTTACAGTCCCAGCTCAAACGTGTGATTACAGCTGCAGCATTGCTGTGTGGTTGCCTTTTGTTTGCCACAATACAGCTCTCCTTGGGCAGAGCAGAAAGGAAAAGCTATAATAATGATGCATGGACAGAGGGGAAGATCTGACGTGCCTTTCCAGCCCATTTGCTGTGTATTTCATCTCGGGTGGGGACTCTCATTAACCGGTCCCTCAGCAGAAGCAACCTGTACCTAAAGGTTAATTTCCACAGTGGTTGTTGCTGGGTTTTTTGATGGTGGGTAATTTCTGCCTTCAAAAGATTCTTTTACTCCTACTAAGTATTTAATGAGATTAAATTGCAACTTCTCTGAGACCTTGTGGCAGAAGTGTGTATGTATGGCGGGTGGCCACCAAAGCTTTGTATGGACTTAATAGAAAGGCACTTGGGGAGCAGAGAGAAAAACCCTTTCATAATGAGGGGGAAAAATAGTGGTGATGTTTGAAAGCTTCATAGGTGTTAATAAAAGACAGTGCTTTTTCAGTTACACAGAAGGATAAATACAATGGGCTTTTGCAAGAATGAGTCTGTAGGACACAAATTATTGTAACATGACTTTGATGTACACAGGATGCATCTTTTAAGGCCCGAAGCAAGGTGACCTTTTAAATGAGGTGTGTGCTGAGTTTTCCAGTTGACATAATGGTGCTAGGGCCCATTCTGCCCTTGCAGTTTATTTATAATCTTTAATTATAAATGATCTACTGATGGTAGGGTGGAGGTATTTTTCTTGGAGAAGCTAGTCCTGAGGCAGCAGTGATCTGGTGAGACCACCTAAGGCACACAGAGCTGTTTCTGTTGTGTTGGTGTAGGTGATATCAGGGTGGGCTTTGACAGTCTCCACAGGGTGTCTGTGTTTGGTGGCAGTGGGGCAGGAGGTGGGTGCACATGGCCTTGGCTGGGTGACAGATGTGTGTGGTAGCAAGGGCTGTGCTCTTCTGTGCAGTCTTCCAGACTCGTGGTCATACAGACAGTGAAGTGCACCGTGAGCTGAGCCCACAGTGTTGTCTGTTCCTTTACCCTCTAATACGTTTTCTCCAGGCTGCTAAGGCCGATGACATGTAGCACTGAATGCAGCTAAACATGTTTGACATGAACCCGAAAAGCTTCCCTGTGGCTGTCCTAAAAGTTTTGTGCCAATGCCTTTTTCTTGCCTGTTTTTTTTTTGTTGTTGTTTGTTTGTTTGTGAAACTCCTTGCTCTTGACCTCAGATTCTGGGCAGTTCATGAACCTCTTATTAGTTGGTTTCTGCATTTACCCAGAAGCCAAAAGTTTGAATATGTGAAATTCAACAAACACTGGGTGAAATAGCCCCCCGAGAAAGTGGTTTAGAGACAGATGAGAGCCACTGGATGCTTTGCGTGCAACCCTGTAGAACGAAGAGGTGAAATGTGGGGTGCAGGCAGGGTGCAACATCCCAGGGAGTCACACTGGTTGTGAGGTGGTGGCATGTCAAGCTGGGCAGAACCAGAACTGAGCCCAAATTGTGTTTTACAGTCTTGACACAAAGGCTTTTTGTGCACTCAGTTTCACAGCAGCTGTCAGGCAGCTGTGCTATGCAGGCAGTGGGGGGAAGGCCGGCCATAGTAACATCCCAGGATAGCTCAGTTGTGCGGTGGCTCTTGTTTCACTGCTGTTAAATACCTCCTTTTTGGGCATGAGGCAGGGAGAGGAGGGGATGCTGGCGATCCCCAGAGCAGAATCCTGGTCTGAGCAGGTTCCTGCAGCTCCAGTGGGAAATGAGCCCACTCCTCCATCTGTCAGGATGCCCTGACACTATCCTGGCAGTGCTGCCTGTTGGGCTGGTGTATTTTGTAGTGGCAGCACCATGGCCAACTGACTCAGGGGGTGGCTCCAAGGTTACAGCAGGTGCCTCAGGCTGGAGTAACCCCAGGCTGGAGTGTTTTGCGCCAGCCTTTTCTGGTCATCCCTCCTCCATCCCCCAGGCGTGGGTGGGGGCCTCAGCTGCAGAGGGCAAAGGCACCTGCTGTCTCAGGGGCCAGGTGCCAGCATGTGCAGCCAGGGTGAGTTTCAGCTGTCCCAGGATTAGCAGCAGGGAGCTGCGTGCAGCGTAGGTGCTGACGCAAAGCTGCTTGCGTGAGGGATTCTCAGCCTGTCCTTTCCCTGGCACAGGCCAGCGGCCTTCCAGGGAGGTGACCTGCACCTAGTTCCCCTCTGAGATCACACACTACACTGGCACGGAGCTTGGTCCTGGCCTCTGCAGGGGGTGCCTTTGAAACATCCAGTCAGTGATTCCAGGGACAGGGTTTGCTTTTTAAGACTGTTGTTTCTGAACATGTCTCTGTGCTTATCTGATTAATTATCCATCTTTCCTTTGGTTCCTCTCAGCAATGTGTTACAAGGGTAACTTGCTAAAACTGTATGAGGAGTGGCAATGTTGAGGGCCAGTTTACAGAAGGAAAGGCAGACTGTCACCATGGAGAGGAATAAATCCAAATCTCTTGGTACTATTTGAAGACATGAGAAAATGAGGCTCAGTAAACTAAGTTGTATCAAACCCTCAAGAAAGGGAGGTAAACACTTTTCCCTTTGAAGTGTGGGAGTTTGATGCTGGTATCAAATGGCGAGCTTCCACAGATCTGGGGAGGGTGGTCTCCCTTTGGGTGTGCTGACCTGAACAGTGCTGTGGTTTTTATCTTTCCCCTAAGTGTGATTAAGAGTCATTCCCTTCCCTGTCTGAACCCTTGCATCTTATTTTCCAAGCAGTGAAATGGGCTTTGGCAGCACTGGCTGTTTCTGGGCACAGTGAGAACAAGTTTGTGTTTGCAAGGAAGCCCTTTGCCCTGGCAGTTAAAAACCCCAAACCTGCTGAAGATGTTTTCCAGCTGTAATTGTACCTGCTGCTTTCCCAGCACTGTTGTTGCCTTGATGCAGTGCACCTCAGCTACTTAACAAACGGGCAGCCCTCCGTGGAACGATTCCCCATCAGCTTTAAAACCCACTTCTCAGGGAACTATTTTCATCATGTGGTGCTTGGGATTTACTGCAATGGCCGCTACGGCTCGCTGGGCATGAGCAGGCGATCGGATCTGATGGACAAACCTCTCACTTACCGAACTCTGAGCGACCTCATCTTCGAATTCGAAGACTCCTATAAAAAGTACTTGCATTCAGTCAAAAAAGTCAAAATTGGATTGTACGTCCCGCATGAGCCGCACAGCTTCCAGCCCATTGAGTGGAAACAGCTGGTCCTCAACGTGTCCAAAATGATGCGCGCAGAAGTCAGAAAGGAGCTGGAGAAGTTTGCCAGGGATATGAGGATGAAGGTAGGTCCTTGCACGTGGGTGTTGGGCTCAGGTGCCTTGTCCCATCCTGCAGAGATGGGTCTTGCTCTCTGTCAGCAGACCAACCCCAGCCTGGGATCACGCAGCTATCAGGTGTGCTGGGAGTGTGCTTGCATCTCTCTCGGTGCTGCTTCCCCAGGATTTGATGTATTTTCAAGCCCTTACAGCTCTTTAGTTGAAGGAACTCCTCTTCAGCCTGGGAAACACTTGAACCCATACTTGTCCTTGGATATCAGGCAGCTGTTGCCCACTTTGCTTTCCTCAGCGACTCCAGAGTAAGGTGGTTGGGAAGAATCAGCATGGCGGGGGCTGGAACTGCTGGGAAGAGTGGCCCTGTCGCAGGTAGGGGTCTCTGCTTTTTGCACTTGAGCTGCAAGAGGTGCCACGGGACATCTGTGTCAGTGGTTGCCTCTCCTTGCAGGACATGCCAGGGGACTAATGTCCACCACCCTCAGCTAAATCACAGAGCAGGTTACGTGGGAAAGGCGAGTAAAGCAACTCCATGGCAGACTGGTGCTTCCCCGCTGGCTGGTTGGACTGAAGAGCTCATTGGGAAACAACAGGGAGACAGGGCAGGCTGCCAGGGGGCTGGAGGGTTTGGCTGCCCTTGGGGATGAGGGGTGTCCCTGACCGTGCCTCTGAGCCTGGCATGGGCAAGGAGCTGTTTGTGGTTGTGGTGGAAGCAGATTTGGTGCCTGTCCAGCTGGCTGCCAGCAGCGAGAGCAGAGCAGGTGTGCTGCTAAGTATGGGTCTGGCTCTTGTGGAGAGGTATGTGGCATCGTGTCCAAGTTATTCTGGGTTCTCGTCCCCTTCCCTGCTAAAGAAGAGCTCCTACGCAGCAGCCACGTGCCTTTTTGGCTGAGACACCTGCCCCTTGCCCTGACCTTGGGGTGAGCCTGGCCAGTGGCATCGTAGCCCCTATCTTCTGCTGCCATCTCTCCTGCCCTGCCAAGGAGTTTTGAGGGCCACCTTGTACCATGCTGTCACTTAAAGTGTATGGGCTTGATTACTGATGTAATTAAGTTGGGGTTTTTTCCTTCTTCTCTATTCATATGCTTTTAATACAATCCAGAGAGCAAACAGCTGAAGCAGGCTTGAGTTGAAGAAGTCCTTATGGGTAGATGACTTACCAAATTTTGTACTTGCTTTTGATAGAGGGACCAGCTCTCTGTGTGTACTGAGCTGTGACACTGGACACCTTGTGAGTGCCTCAGGGCCACAGCCCTGAACCCTTGAAGGCTGAAGGCCTTGCATCTGATCTTTCCCTTGAGTTACTACAGAATTTGAGCTGCTTGGTTCAGAGGGCTTCCCTTGTGAGTGGGCTGAGATTGAAGGATTGGGTCTTGAAAACAGTCCAGAGTGTGAGTGTAATGCTGATGGCCCTCTGATGCCGGAGGGCCTGGAGGATGGGGCAAATTGGAGACCTACTGAAAAGCCTCAGTGTCAGAGTTCAGCTGCCAGCCTGAGAAATGGTCACCTCTGTTTGCTGAGAGAAAAGCTGGAGAGGGTGATTTGGCTGCCTGAGTTTCTTTCAGCTGAGGCTCAAAGCCATTTTTCTTATCTCTTGCTGTTGCCAGCTCTGAAGAAAGCCGAGGATGAGACAGTATTCAGCTGGGAACTGAACTAGTGACACCAACTAATTTTTGCAGGGGGCCCCTGAACAGCTATCACATGATAACAGCTTTGAGTTCCTTTTAACCTGGGCAGGGTTTGAATAAGCCTCAAGGGACTGAAGGCTCTTTGTGTCATCTTTGTGTGTGCCATCCCTGCTACTATATGAGGCCCTTTATTGTAATTTTCTGTTTGCAGTGAATCATTGCCTTTATTGAAGGCCACTTCCTTCCCTCCCCCATCTCTCACAGATTCTGAAACCCTCAAGTGCCCATTCTCCGATGAAGGAGAGACCTCGGGGTAAGTCGCTGTCCCCTCGCCGGAGGCAGGGCAGCCCTCAGAGACGGGCCTGCAGGAGAGATAAATCGTGAGTATTCCTGCCGCCATTCCTGCTGGGGCAGACGGGGAGGGTGGTGATGCTGCTTGGCTGTACAAAACTTCTGTGCTCGCTGGCACTTACAGGAAGACTGCACCAGGTACCTTAGTGACCAGAGAGGATCCAGAAGCTTCTGGCACTGCTGATGTCCTGGCATTGCTGTACTTCCTGCTGCCTGATGGCCCCTCCACGCAGGGTCCTTGGACTGCCGAGCTTACAGGGATGATGGAAAACAAAACCTTTTCTCCTTCCAAAGTGAAAACATCACTTGGATTGTAGTCTTTGATTTTCATCAGTTTAAAAAAGCCCCAGACCACTTTCCATGCGTGTTGTAGCTAAGAGTTGTTCTTTAGCTATGTGGGGAAGGATGGACTCACTGCATGCAATAACTCTAAATGGATAAAACTGAGCTTCCAGATCCACAGGCCTTTTACAGCCACTGGTAGTTCAGACTCCCTTACCTTAGATGTGGGAGAGCTGAGTTTTAGCTGTACTGCTCCGTGCCAGGGAGCTGACAACTGTGAAAGCCTATACGTAACCCAGATTAGTCACGTATTTATGATCATTGCTTTTTAAATAGGCTCCCAGACTACTGTCTCAGCACTTATTTATTTATTTTAAAGCAGCTAACAAAGACATTAGACTAACCTTCTAAAGATAACTTCAAGATACGTTAGCAGCAGGTGATTTCACAGCAGGCTTTTATTTTTACATGTTCATTCACACTGTACTTTGGGCTTCATCACTGGGAGCTCCTTGTTTAGTGCATAGATAAATATAGTTGTAATGGGCTCAGCTGCTTCAGGCTTCTTTACCTCCTAGATTCTCTTTGAGGAACAGTTTCATTTTTGAGTTTCTGATAGTGCTTTTGCAGTTGCTGGAGTGGATCATGTATTTCTGGAGGGGAGAGTGTCACTGGGCTTGGAGACTCTCCAGTTGAGCTGGTTTCCTGACAGAGCTGCTGGGTATGTGGCTGCTCTGCAGTGACTGATCCCTCCTTGGCAGCTTTGCTTTTCCAGGACAGAAGGCTTCAGCACCTGTTACCTGCTCAGTGGTTCTGCTCTCTTGCTCTGTATCAAGAGCAAATGATAAGTTACTCTAAAATAAACCCTGGGTCACCGTGATAGAAGATGCAGGCCCCAGATACAGTGAGATGAGCTCTGAGCCCTGAAGAGGGAACAGCATCCCCTCATCAGGGATGAGCTGAATGACACATCCTGGCATGCGCAGCGGTTGATGTGAGGCGAGAAATATAAGAGGAGAAATTGGGTATTCTCTTCTCCATATTGATGGATCTCTGAGAACCTGATGGAGTGAGAGGCCTTTGTGTTACAACAGAATAGGAAAGACTCAGGTTTGCTAGGCTTTAGGTTGGAATCCTGGCTAAAGAATGGCTGTGCTTATCAGCACTGTGTTTTGTTTCTTTGTGGATCTCTTACTCACGTGCTGTAATTACAGCTTTTTTGAGCTTGCTGGGGAGGGGGAGAGAAGTATTTTGCTCCAGTGTGAGCTGGCAGGGGCTGAATAACACATTCATTTGAAAGGCTTCACCTGCTGATGACAAGCTGTTATTACAGCCTGGGTTTCATCAACAGTAAAATTACATGGGCCTGCTGGGAGAAATCTCCCACTGAAGGATATGTGGAGTGGTGAACTAGAGTGTCTTTGCTGGATTGCTTCTGAAGGACAAAGGCTGAAACTGTGCTTAAGGATGGAAGAGGATTTCACAGCCACAAATCTTTAACTTCTCATCCTTGTTCCTTCAGATTTACTAGGTAAATGTTAGTGGTGGCTGCCAGCAAGCCCACGATAGCCTTTTAGCCTGGAAATGCAGCTGAAAGGCAGGTGGGGCACATTGCAGGACAGGTGGCAATGCAGCACTCAGTATGTGCCTGCCTTGGAGCCTGGTGTGTAGTCAAATTGCAGCTCGTTAACTGAGCTATGCAGCAGTCCATGCGCTCTTATCCCACAGCTGGTGCGATCCTGCATGAATGCAGAGGATATAGATAGGGTGGTGTGAATCTCTCTGGTAAGTCTGAAGCTCTGCTGTGTCCACTTCCCCATCCTCTGAAGTCCCAGAGCAGGAGGGTGCAGTAAATTGCAGGTCTGTGCTGGAACAGGCAATGCAGTGTTCCATCCTCATTAGGAGTGCTTGAGAGCTGGAGGGGTTTGGGAGAGTTGCTGTGAGTTTGGAAGGGAGAGTCATGCAGTAGCCTGGAGAATCTCTGCTCCTAAATGTCAGTTCACCAGATCTATTTCCTTTCAATTTCGTGTTGAGGCTTAACATATGTATGCCGTATGAGTGTCATGGCAACACTGGCCTTGTGGGCTTCCAGCCCAGTGTAGCTGCTGAAAGGGAAATTCTGTTAGTCTGATGTGCAAGGGGGCAGGATTATATTAGGATGTGTAAAATCAGGCAGCTCCAGTGCAGACAGCTCATGAGTACTGTGTGCCCAGCACCTGGGCACAGCTTGCTCATGGTCAGGGTACTTAGGATGGGAGGTGTGATCTGATGGGCCAGTACAGCAGAGGCCCCCCGCCTCAGAGGGCATGTTTGGCATAAGGTCATTTGCCAGCCAAGGAGAGTGGGATCTGTGGTGCCTCTGGTCCAACCAAGTCTTGTCTTTTCCTGAAACTTACAGAGGACAGTGTGTTTGTAGCTAAAAGCTACAGACAGTTGTGGTGGATGGGTGGAAATGGGCACATCACCATGGGCGTACAGTGACTCCCCATCTCCCTTGGATAATCAGAGAAGGTGCTACCATCCAGGCTTGCTTTAATTAAAACCATATTCTGACCTTAATTAAAGGCAGGGAGAAAAAGGTGCAAAGAGGATCCCTAAATTGGAGGGAGGGAGAACGGAAGGACACTGGAAATTTCATACAGTGCGTCTCTTGCTGGTCTCTGACTCCCACGCAAGCTCTGAGGGATGCAGCTTGTAGCTTGTTTACTGGTTAATCAAATCCCATCTGCTCTGAAGGAATAATGTGGGAAAATCCAAACTATCTTACAGTGATTCCTTTAAGTGTGATCCCTTCCTGCAAGTGAGAGAGACCAATGAAGTACTTAAACTAAGACAAACACGAGGCAGGGTGCAGGGCAGTACTGCAGGGAGGATGGTGGGGTTATTATAAGAGGTGCTTAGATAAGTGGCAAAGCAACAGGTTTCATTCAGTGTGCCACTGGGCAGAAGAGCATTAGCTGTCCATAGCAATGTCCCCAGCTCTCAAATGCTGTGCAGATTCTCAGCAGGGACCTGGTGCTAGCAGTTCTGCTCTTAAAAATAAAAAATAAAAGATTCCTTATTGAATCAAAGAATTAAGAAATACTTCAGAGGCTCTGTCGCACATGTGTATGTATGAGCTATACACCCCCAGCTCTTGGGGCTGCAGCAGTACAGCTCTGCCCTGGTGTGTGCCCCCGCAGTGTGCCACGGACAGGGCTGGGCTTTCCCAGGTTTCCAGTGCCTGTGGCACTGCTGCCTCTCCCCGGGGCCCTGCTGCCTGCCCTGAGCTGCTCCAGCGGGAATGCGCTGGCAGCCTGCAGTGGCGAGATAAGCGCCAGCCTGGCTGTGCAAACACAGGGGTCACATCTGCTGTAGAATGAGCAAAGAGTAAGCACAGAGAGCTGGAAACCAGGGCTGAGGAGCTGAAAGCACTGGAGCCATGATCAGCCTCCCATTGTACTACTAGGGCTTTAGCTGTGTTTCTGCAGGGAAGCAGACATGCTGTAGAGTACTAGAGAAATGTGTGCTTTAAACAATGTCTGTCTTTAGAAAAGCAAACAGACGGCTTACTGTGAAAACAGCCAAGAGCCTGCAATAAGCTCTCAGATTAGACACTTCCATAGACTATAAATCAGCTGGATAGTTTTGGTTTGACAACTTTGTTGCAGGAGCTTTTCCATTGCTTGCTAAAAAGAGAGAGACTGATAGCTCAAGGTTTCCTTTGGTTCAGGCTGCTGGTATACTTAAATGGCCTAACAGCATCCATGTGTGATTACTCAAGTGAATGGTATCAGAATGTTGGATGCCAGGAGACTGAAGGGAGTCCACCTTCTGTTTTCTGTTTTGGTGGGCTCTATCCCTTCACACAGATGCAGCCAGGAAGAAATGGCAGGCTGGGAGAGCCAACATGCAGTGGCCATGGGAGACGCCCTGCCTGTTTGCTCTCAGCTATTTCAGCTTTATTCTAAATGCTGGGCTCCTGCTCCGGGGTAGATGACAGGTGGGGTGTGTCTAGTCTTAGCTACTCATTTAGGCCCTCTCTCAGGTCAGGAGGGGAGGGTGCTTCAGGCTCCCATCCTGGACCCCAGCATGGCCCAGCTTGTCCTTCACTGGTGCGTGGCTTCATAGGCAACATGCAGGCAGCTCAGTCACAGTAGTTCCTGTGGCAGATTCAGCAGGGTTGTGTCTAAAATGACATGTGGTCTAGCCAGCCCTCCTCCGAGGCAGGCTTTTCCGTGTGTGACTGCTGTGCTCTCCACACCTGCACGGCGGTGCGGGATCGCTGGTCAGCAGCGCCCTTTTCCCTCCCCTGTGCGCAGGCCGGCGGTGCTGGACAAGAAAGGAGACCTGGCTACACTCAACGAGGTGGGCTACCAGCTCCGCATCTGACACAGCCATACCACGGACTTCAGAGGGCTTCCCGCTGCTGCCGCTGCACTTTACCTGCACTCCCTTGGAAGGAAAAAAGGAATGGGACTATTATATTAACTTATGTACTCTTAAAATAAAAGTTTGACCTAGAAAATAGGGGGTAATTTTCTTTGGTGGCAGTATTTATTTCAATTTATAGAAAAGGCATCAGTGAAGAGAACCTAAAATTAGACTTGCCAGGATATGAGATTTTTTTTCTTTCCCATCATGTAGCAGGTGACTTCAGTGGTGTGAGTTTCTTCAAATATCATTTCCCTGTACAAGTGTTAATTGAACTTGGCCTTGTGCTGGGTGGTAGCATTTGAATAACTAAGGAGTCATATTCTTAGTGTTAAGATGTGCTGGGGTGCAGTGCAATTAAAAAAATCATATTCACTATATTAATCTTAATTAGAGCAATAAAAGCAAGCAGTGCAAAAGTGGCATAAGTTTTTGAAGTATCAATATTACCTCACTAGACTTAATAGATATGCAAAACTGTCAGTATTATTGTTTTCTAACTAATTTGTACTGTTTCCCAGCATTACTGGGAGTATTAAAACAGCACTGGATGTTTTACTGCCACCTGTATTATTTTCTGCATGTTGCCGAAAGGTGTTAAGTAATAGTAATACGCAAGTGTATTCTTAACGCTGACATCTTGTTAGGCGAGATACGAGGTTTGAGGTTTTTTAAATGATGATAATTGATGAATAATGAATTTTTAAACTTTTGTATTTTTTTTATACTTTTGTCACAAGCTTTTAGTCTTTCTGAACTACACCGCTGAAGCACAAAACATAGAGACTGCTGTTTTGTAGAGACAAGTCAGCTTTTTTCTCATATATGTAGTACCTGGAATAATGGAAAAACTCAGAATTGCGAACCTGAGTCTGTGTGCTTTTCTCTCCACATTTATGTGCAAATTTGAACCTTGTCTTTGAAAGGCTGAGCAGTCTCCACTGGTGACGCCTTGACACCTTGTATTAAATCAGACATGGCAGGCTGAAGGTAACCTTCTGCCGTGGTGTGCAGGGAGTTTTCCTTACAGATGTTGTAGTAACAACAGACTTGAGTAAGGAAGTATGTCTGCAATGGATGAAAATCAAGCTTGCCTGCTTCCTCCCTGCTCAGTTGTTTTGTTGTAAGACTTGGCTAAGGACCTGTGATGGACAGCAGTGTTCTCAAGTGGCATGGTAAGACTCGCTGGGGTCCACCATTTGACTTAGTGAAGTTCTCTGGAAGCATTTGAGTGCTGCATTCCTGGAAATGTTTCATTAGGTGCCTAAATATAAACTGGATTATTGTACAAGTCCAGCCTCTACCCTTTGTGCTGTGCTCATAGATGATGCTGCCATGGGCCTGGTGTACCTCCCCTCCTGGGCACTTACTTTTTTCGGATGTTGATGAAGATGGATGCTGTTACAGACTGACAGAAATGCTTACTCAAATGGAATGATTTAAGCTCCTAGAACACCTCTATCAGCCAGAAAATGAATGAATACAGAAGGAGATGATTGCTTGTACACAGACCTCATTGCTCAAAAAAGTGAATTTCACCTGCCTAGGACAGGAAGAAAAAGCCAAGACCCAGCAACCTTCTACAGTCAGTGAAAGGCTTTCTACTAATTAAGACTTCAGAAGCTCTAGAAAGAAAATTTTTCAAATGTGTGACTCTACTTATCTAAGTTTACCATATCAATAGCAGGAAGGCCTTTCCCATCCCTCTTTCTCTAAACTTTTCCACTCGTATGTTCACAGTAAGGATTTTTTTGGTTAAGGAATGAAGCTGAAGAGAGGGAAATACTCTTTTGGTAGAAATTCTTCTGTAATTTGACATCAGTTGCAGAATTTCAGTTTCAAACTTTGTGCTGCCCAGTGTCTTGTGACCTAAACAATTTTTTTTTAATGACTTCTCATGGATAAAATGATGTGGAAAAACTTTTGATCGACTGTATCCTATAGCACAATGTTATCTGATATGTTCCAAGTTTTTTCTATGAAACCATGGTTTACTTCAGCTCAAATAATGGTTGTAAATAGTTTCTACCCTTGTCCAGCACAATTTATTTTCTCTTAATTGATACTGAAGCTTTTTAATGCTGTAGAGGTGTGTGACAAATTGCCTTTTGTTCTTGTTTTAAAGTTCTGCTGAAATGTTCTCTTGAAACTTGCTTATGATGGCATTTGTCTTAAGTGTGGTTCAAGTGACAGCAAAGTGGTCAAATAGTGTAGAAAAACATGCATGTCTTTTTGGGCTTTTTCTCATCACTTGTATATGCACAGCATGAAACTTCAATAAAAGTATCATGGTAATCTCTTTTTTTATGACTTACGTGGTTTTTTGTCCTTGCTCTTAACAAGGGTTACTACAACTGAACAATGCTTTTAGCTGTAACCTAGATGTACCCAGAAAGTTGTGGCATCTAGCTAAGTGTGCTGCCATCTGAGATTACTCAGATGCTTGAAACCAGACAGGAACCAGTATCAGACAGGTTCTCATCCTCAGCATCAACAAGTAGAAAGATCTTTAGTTACAACTACCTCTGACAAAGTAGCCTCTTCCACATTCTCAGCAATGTAAGCTGAATGTTGTGGCAGGTGGTCGTATTTTGTAATGGAACACTGAGGAACTTCTTTAATTCAACTGGTTTTATGATTACTACCACTGTATTTCCTGCATTGTTCTCCAAGCACAAAGTAATTGCAGTTGTCTGCAGTCAGGGAAAGGGAACACAGATGAAATTCCACAAGTGCTTCTGGGAGATAAATGTGTCTGAATGTAATTTCAGGACCATGGGTGCAGGTTTTCCAGAACTACACTGAAAGACAATTCTGTTACTTTGAAGTTGGTTCTACATACACATCCATGTGGAGTTTGACTAAGTTACAAGATTTGTTTCCAGCCCCTCTAAGTCTCCTAGTCAGGCAGTCTGGTGCTTTTTAAATTACTTTGTAAACCATATTTTACACAGGATGTTTATGAGTGCATAGAGTAAATATAAAATCTTTATCATTTAACATCTCAGGATCTGTCATTTCAAGATACAACATGGCATTTTTAATAACTAAAAGGAAAAAATCCACCCTGTCACCAGTTGTTCAATATGTATGAAGCCTCAAGAGGTCAAGGGCTAATTTTTTTTTTGTGCTCCTGTAATAGATCAATTAAGTTTCCTGTGATGTGTTGTGCTCATTAGGCTTAGCTTTATTTCAGATATTTCAAAAAAGATTTCAGTGAATGCTACCTATATTTAAGCCCTTATAATTTTAACCATCAAATTCTTAAAGCATAAATATTTGCCTATATGCTTTTCTTCCTTTGAAAGTTCAATCTTGCAGTCTCTGCACTGACAACACTGAGTAAATTCCTTTGCAGAAGTATAAGATGGAAGTGTCCACAGAGCACATTTGTAGTAAAACATTATTTTCCACCCATTATAAAATGCTGCAGGCACGCAAACACATTCCCTTTAGCTTGAAGAAACACACAGGTCTCAGAATAGTCCTTTTTACTGTGATTTACAATAAAAATAATTTACAACGTATCCATGAAAAATAATGCCATTTTGAGTCTGGCACAGATGTTTTCCTTTATCAAAGACGAAGCTAATGTAAAATCTTTTCTTTTTCTCCCTAAAAGACTTCATAAAGTAAATTTTTTTTTTAAAAAAAGGAAGTTCCTTTAGAAAGTCTACTTTACACAACACTAACAAATCAGCATGCAGGCAACCTTATTTAAACCGGACCAGCAGTGCTTGAATTAATCTTTTAAAAAAATAATAATCATCCCATGAGGAGAGAAGGTAAAGGGAACTTTACCTACTCCTAAAGTCCTTTGGATATTACTGTTCAATAAGCCTGAACTCTGCCAGCAGTGGCAAGTGGTCAGAAGAGTTATTTTCATTGGGAAGACCATTAACAGTCCAAAGATCTTTCTCTGTTAGAAGTGCCAGCCTGCCAAGAAGTTTCAGACCCCCACAAAAAGAATTCTCTGCTCCTGTTAAAGACATAAAAAGGAAATGTTTATCAGGGTGGGCTAAACATCACATGTTCATACATATGTAGAAGGAGGAAAACAGTACGGCAGCAATAATCCAAAGTTGTTACTGTTCCATTAAAATCACCAGTAAGACAGTTCCCAAATTCTTTTATGACTCTTAGAGTAGAGCTTAATTAGTAGAGCTCAAAGTATTCAGAAGGACACTATTTTGCAGAGGGATAACTGGAAATAAAAAGGGAAAGAGATTTATTTGTTCACTGTTACTCCCCTGAAAAAGCCTCATATAATCCAGTCCTATACTTCAGACAATAGCATTGCTAACACAGAGCTGACACTTGCAAAATTAAGTGTCTTTTTAGTTACTGGTTCACGTAACATTTTATTTCTGTATCCTCAAGCACACAGTTCTCCAGCAGGCAGGTCATACAGACATTCTTGTTCATAAGGATGAAAGTACTCTAGCATTTCCCTTTCTAACTGTTCATCATAAGAAAGGGATCTTCCTCCATTATCTCCTGCTACCTATTCCCATAACTGCCTAAGAAACCCACCCCCACCTCCTTCCCCAGATGAAACACCACACTGCTCGTGCAAGAGGGGAAGACAATTCAAGCCTTGCAATTACTACACAATTATATAGAACAGTTTGGGTTGGAAGGGATCTTAGGGCCCCCATCTCGTTCCAACCCCCTGCTATGGTCAAGGGACACTTTCCACTATACCAGGTTGCTCAGAGCTCCATCCAGCCTGGCCTTAACACTTCCAGGGACAGGGCAGTGCCAGTCCCAATACTGATCCCTAAGGAATGCCACTCATCTCCACCTGGACATGGAGCCATTGATGGCAATTGTTTGTTTCCAGCCAGTTCACGGAGTGGTGCACCACCAAATAAATCCATCTCTCCAGCTGTTGGGCATGACCCTGTCAAATGCCTTGCACAATTCCAGGCAGATGGCATCAGTTGTTCTTCCCTTTTCCACATCTGTTGTAAACCTATAACTAAAGGCCACTAAACTTGTCAGGCTCAATTTGCCCATCATCAAAGAGCAACCAGCTTCTTCAGCTCAGATAGAGAAATTCCACGGAGATCCTTCCATGATGTGTCAAACTTTTAGACTTCCTGAGCTATGTACTTAAGTGAGACAATACTCAGCAACCCTTCCCATTGCTTTCAGAGTGCAGAGAAGATACTGAGCACATTGAGTGCTTTCAGGACCAGCACAAATTGCAGCTGTAACTTTTGACAGAAATACTTTCTGTGCGAAAGTGCTCAGCAAATTCAGAACTTCCCGGCTGAACCTGGTACTGGCTTACCATGAGAGATACTTTAAAGGACCATCCAGTAACTGCTGAACTCCTCAGAGAGTTCAACAGCTTCATCCTTTGCCATCTGCCAGCTTTCCAGCCCTGTAACAACCCAGCAACTGTTTGCTGCTCTAAAGAAAAGCTTTTTTACTGCAAAGATCTCTTGGCAGCTCTAGAGCACACGTCCACCAAGTCTTGAGACAAATTTGTCATTTGGGACAGCACCTGCATATCTACAAAGGAGCAGTTTATTGCCACAGAGAGCTTGGTCTGCATGCAGTGATTAATGTCACTCAGGACACTCAGCAAAATTGTGCCCTGCAGGACTCAGGTAGGTACTGAACCCTGATTGCATGAAATCCTGAATACCAAACCAAATATTTTGCTAAACATGACAGAATAAAGCATGAATATTTTAAAATAAAAGCCTTGAAATGGAAAACCCCAATCAGTCAGCCTAGACCACATTTAACATTCACTTGTTCAGACTTTGGTAACTTTAAATAGAGAGGCCCAGGTCATAAGAAAACTGAAAATCCAAACCATCACGTAGTTTCTAAGAGCTCATGAATAAAAATTATACCAGTTTAAAGTATTTGGAAAATTCAAGTTTGGTTCCAGTCTGTGCGCTGATGTGGGAAGAGTCTATTTGAAAAACAAGTGCAAAAATAAAAAAGTGCTGTATCTCTGCTGGGGCAATGACAGTGCAAGAAATATATAAACAGGTGAATTAGGATTCAATTTTGTGCAGGGATGCACTCTGAAATCACACTGCACTCTATTAAATCACACAGCATTCAGAAGTCATTTAAATACTTCCCATATCCTGGTTTTTCAGTCAAAGCTTTTGTATTTGTCATTTTACATTAAGGTAGCATTTACTGTGCATGTTATGACAAATGAGACTTTTGTGAACTGACTCAATGAATTTTAACAATCTAGTCTCAAGTTATGAGAGATGAAGGTGGTGTTTTCATTCCACATACTGAAAACAATATTAGGTTATAAAAATCAGTTGCACTCTACAGTGGGAGCAGGAATGGAATCCACGTTTCTTTGCTCTAAGTTTGCAGAGCCATTTATCTGCTAGCACTGCACTGTGGAATGCCGTCTGTTGATGGCATAAAACACAGAACTCATGAGGGCATGGAAAGCAAACTGCTCAGAAGCGCCCACGGAACGACTCCCAGTGCAGTAAAGGAGAGAGAAACACTGTGATACCCATCACGAAATTCCCACAGATCTACCGCGACTTTCTTGCACCATCTGCTGACTTTTAGCTGCAACTGCAAACCGGAGAGGGACAGCTGGGCTTGTGCCAGTGACCGTGCTCAGAGCAAGAGCCAGAGTCTGCTACTCGACAGAAATTACTCCAAGACAAGCTGAGAAGTAAATTGCCAGTAAACAGTTCGTTTATAATTTTAATGCACATCATAAATTGCTGTTCACCATTGTGTTGATTAGATGATGGGAAATACTGCCTTGCTGTAGGTCTGGCCTGTGTTACTGACAACAATATTTCTCAGGTGCTATTTCCACTGCTGCTTTCCTATAGCTCCAGCTTGTCTCCATGCTGAGACAGGAACTCCAGAAATGTTCAGTCAGATGATAAGGTTTGCCCTGTGTGCCACTACAAGTCCTGCTGTGGTGAGCTGACAAGGCCAGCCACATTTCTCAGGCTGACATTCAAAGCACTACCATGGACCTCTGAGGTACTTAACATGGATGAAATTATCACTGCATTTAAACAAGTATTCTTGCTTAGCATTTATGAAAAACAATTAAAAGTTGGTTTCTTTACCTGGCTGGGCAGCAGTATCATCATTTGCTGCAGAATAGAAAATATAATCCACGGTGACAGCACTTCGGGAATGACAAGTTGTCACTTCTGGTATCCCAGTTTCAGGGAAGTAATGAGAATAGACTGAAGACAATTTAAAATGGTGCTGCAATTTTGAAGACAACCTAAAGAGACATCAAAGAAAAGAATTTTATTTTCTTGCATTACCGAGAAGGAATAAGCAATGAAGAAATATCAAATAGTTCCTGGTTACAAACGAAATGAATTATCTTGATAGGCAAACTAGTGTTTCTCTCCTGAAAACATCCCATAGCCTTTTGTATAGGAGGCCTAAAACTCTGAAGGCAAAATGCAGGCAGCATTTTCAAGTGAAAGAGCTGACCAGAACTGGCTTAGCTGACACTTTAATTATAGATAGCTTTCACCTCCATATACATTTTGTAAGCATTCACATGTCCTCACTCAGCAATCTCTCCCTGACACAGAGGCAGAAATGTCCATGAAAGCAGCTCATAGGAAAGCAACAAAGCACAAACTCATCTAACCAAACCCTTCAGCATATAGAGAAATTCAGATTTTTAGGGTTTTTCCTCCCCCAAGCTAGAGCTATCAAGTGCTTCCAAGTTAGGCTAGCCCAGTCATCTTTCTTCCACTCAGGCTCCCATTTTCTGTCTCCCCATAATTTGTCTGTTCCTCTTCAGTTCAGCCCATCTTGTCTCACCTGTCTTTTCAATCTTGAAAGCAAACTGCAAAACTGCACCTTTCAGCAAAAGAACTCCTGTCTCCCAGACATTTGGTTCCATCATCTCTGCAAATCATCCATCCCTCAGCTGTACCTGCCTCATCTTGCATTTTAAACATGGGCTGCAGTGTGTTCTGGTTGAAACCCAAGCAATTAAAAACAAAATCAGCATGTTACCTGCCTGATTCGGAGCAGAGACAAACATATGAGTTGGTACAACACAGGACAAGTAGTAATTTCTGCTTTTGTTCCATGACATCCCTTTTAAGATGAGGGGAAAAAGCCCTGCAAGAAGGGTTTAACCCATGCTATGGGTTTAAACCGTAGCATAGGGCTTCCTGTTTGTTATCTACTTCTTCTCTCAGAAATGCCATGACTTACTTTTTCATCACCAAGAGTTCTAATATGACTATCTGCAGTGATACCAAGATTTCATTTCTGGTAAGAAATGGCTGACTTGGAGCCTGACATCCCATACATATATTTAGGGCAATTTCTTTCTTCTATGCCTTACTTTATATGCCTTTGCCAGTTGGGTAAATGCAAATATATTCTTCCTTTCAAAAAGCAGTTACATTTTCCTTTTCAACATTCTAGCCATGGCTTCCTCCTTCAGTTTAACAAGCAAATGTTTTGATCTGAGTGAAAATTGTATTACCAAATCCATAATACTCCACATTTCTCAGACTCAAAGAACTTAAATTCTTACACAGAACTCATGACAAGGAAGATTTTATGATCTTTCCAGTTCCTTTCCCTCCTTCACCCAAATTTCATGCTGTATTATAGGATTTTACTACATCCATAAACCAAAACAATATGAAGAGAGGGAAGTGCCAACACTTAAGCAGCTGGACAACACTGGTTTATTTTTTTCCTCTCCCTCTTTTAAAAACATGGCTTCTACAATTGGACTGAAGTTCACATGTTTCTTGCAATGTCCCTACAGAGGATGATGTCCTATTTATGTCAAGAAGTTACAAAAAATGCCAGCAGCATTATTTTAATAAGCAGACACAGAGTACCCTCTAAACAGCACTGACACCTCACTCCTGCATTATGAAAAAATATCTCCAAGTTCCTGAAAGAGCACACATTCCACTATTGCCAGTTCTAGTCTTTGGCTGTCTGATCAGCCTTTTCATGTTTAAATGTACAGTGATGTTTTTGCCAAAAGGGCAGACTGGGTTGGGTCATCAGGTCTCCACAGCTGGAATCAGACATAAATTTGGTCTACAACCAAAACCAACCCTCAAGTAACCAGCCAAGGGCTTCCATATTTTTCCCCAATACATACTTTTCAGATGCTATTACAATCTCCTGAGTGTTGTCTGGTTTTGCTGTTTCCAATTTTTCTCCTGCAAAATGAAAATAAATTCAATTTACATTTTAAAATAGGATATAACTGAGACCAATACCGAAGTGCTACAGAAAAGCTACAGGAAAGAAGTATCTTTAAGTACACTTATTTTTTGCAGCAGGCAAGATAGAATTCACAAAGCTGCATTAAATTCTTCTGTTCCATTAGTAATATCCCCTCTAAAGACTCTTTTACATTATGTCCCATTATTTAAAAATGTTTTTTCTGTCAAAGAAGAAAATAGTGGATGAAGGATATAACCATACTCAGCAAGGAATCACTTGCTTTTCCCAACTGTTCCATAAAGTGCCAACACTGTAATTCGTTAGCACTGAGGCAGAATGCAGGTTCACACTATGTCCATGTGCTGCATTCCTTCACCTCCCTCTTCCCAGTCACAGCACAGCTGGCCTTCAGGATGCAAACACAGGAGTTTAAACATTACACACCAACTCCTGAATGGAAATTTCTAACTAGTATCTTATAAAGATTCAAATTTGCAAAGTTTATGTGAATAAATCACTTTACACTTTAATGAGCCTAACAAGGAAGTTTTGCAAGCTCAAGATTTCACTGCTTTTCCCCCCACTAGAACAGAACATCTGGTTTTCAGTACTACCTGAATGATAGTTTCAAAGGTTCACAAAAACTCATTAATCCAAAAACTGACCTGCATTTTCTTCTTTTTGTTGCTGTTTTATTTCATATACACAGTTTTGTGAAATACCTAATTTTTTTGGCCAAATTGGAATAGGTAAGATTCTTTGTCCCCTTGGAAACTGTTCTTGTCCAGAGACCTGAAAAAGACAACATAAGCTTTTTCCAGACAGAAATCTGATTTTAAAAACAAAAAAACCACCAAACAAATCTTTGTAAACCTAAAAAAAAACCAAAAAAAACCCACAAAACCAGCCCTTTAGAACTCTTATAATGACTTGAATCACTGTAAAAATAACACCCCTTATATACATCCCCTTTGTTTATCCTTAGCAAGTTCTTTGCAGCTACCCCATTTTCCCAGAAGTTCTTGTGACACTGAGTGACTTCCAATGACACTTTTAGCCATGTGACAGGACCAGCTCAGCATACAGAGCTACCCAGCAGACACTTCAGCTTCAGGATGCTGATCCTTCTGGGAGCAAGTCAAGTCCAATGAGGGCTTGAATCAACTACCCACTAGCAAAGAACACCCAGCAGGGCTATTTTTTGTCATGTTTTCTCATTTTATGTAGTTCAGTCACTCCTGTTAAATAGCATGTGACACATCCAACAGCTGCATACAAAAGCTCACAACAAGACATCGTTTAACATGAAACAGTTGAGGTTCAGCATCTAATTGCAGCTTTGCTCTCACAATTACTGCAGCCACCAAGTTTATCTACAGTAAGAGTCATCTTCCCACAGAGCACACAGCAGGTTTTTGATTAGGTAGTTATTTTATCCTACTTAAAGACTGGGACACTTAAACACAGTGATAAAATCATCCAAACACAGTGATACAACCACCCTGTGGATTCACTACATTTCAAGAATGATTGTTGGTGAGCTTTTCCTTTCAGAATGCTGGAAGAGGATACAACATTCCCTAAGGCACAGCTAATACAACCAAGCTCATTTAAGTAACTCTGCAGTAACTTTTCCTTTGCAGGCTGCAGAGAGGGCACTAAGATAGTTTCCACTGCAGTGCCTATCACAGCACCACTCAAATACTTCTCTTTAATCAGCTTTAACCATTTTTTTTGGTGAGATGTGAGAAGCACAGCCTACCTTCCCTATAGCAAGTCCTTCATAATTTAACTTTCCTTCCTTTATAAATCTGTACAATGGAGAGCCAGGAACTGAGTTGAAGTCCCCACAGATGATAATTGGGCAGAAGGAACCATCCCTCTGAGGGGCAACACTGGCTATCTCTGCCAGGAGCATTGCAAGCTGGGTCAGTTTGATGTCCCCTCTCCTTGGGTTGTACAGCAGGTGTGTATTGGCAATACAGATGGCAGCATTGGCTTTACAGTGAAATCTGGGCCGCAGCAGCAACACCAGTCCAACGTTGTCCCTGTCCAAGAGTGGGATATCATGGCGAAAAAATTCCACGGGGTTTGAGGAAATCAGGCTAAATTTGGAAGTTTTGAAGCAAATGGCACAGCCATCAGGTTTTCTGCCTGTCCTCATTTTATACTCACAGTGATACCCTGCAAAAAAGGCAATTAAAACCATAAAATACCATTTTATAAATAGAGATTTTGAAACAAAATTAGAAAAATTTCACGCTGCTTTTCTCACATGACAGTCAACCCCCAGTCTGAAGTACCAAAGTCTGTATGAAGTTCACATAGACTCCTGTTCACTTCTCTTTCTGCCCTAATCTGAGCTGAAGCGAGGCAGGACAGGAAGCCTGGTCCAATACCTTTTGAAATGTGTAAGCATCTACAGACTCTAAGACACAAACCACGTTGTTATCTCAGCAGATGTGGAAAAAAACCCAAACCAACCCAACAAAGAAAGCCTCCAAGTCACATAAAAGTAGCATTGTGCATTGAAGTTTTTTCTGGATGTTACAAGAATGGTTTAGGAGTAATACCAGTGAAGCACTACCAACCAAAAGCCTTAATCACACTAAGTCATTAGTCAATGTCTAAAATGATTCATAGAACAAAGGTCTCAAACATAATTATGCAATTATCCAGTGAGCAGCAAGTGGCAAGCTTTCACCAAGGGAACAGAGACACTTAGCAAATGACAGCACTGAAGTTCAAACACGTCCACCTAAAAACAGTGATTTGCCAATTTCTTCATTTTATGTAGCGGTGATTTAAAAAAGACCTTATCTATGTAAGGAAAAAAATTTAGATCTTGAAACAGTATCTAGTTTTTTGCCATTTTTAAATGTTCTCCGCCCTGCCCAGACCATGTGATTTCATGAAGTACAGCCTTAGTGAAGTAGGGTGGACCTGAGCTCACACCAGTGCTGGAACAGGGGGTTCCATTCCTCTCTCCCAGATTCAGGCCATGTTGCTCCTGCCACTTGTTGCAGCACTTATTGCTAACTCAGTAAGCCAACACAAAATGAATCCAGAAAAATAAAATTAGTCTAGATAGTATTCTGCTGGACTGGTGATTTCACTAGTGAGTGCCAGAACTAGCCAAGGATAAGGGGCAGGACACACATCTGGGAGCTAGGGATGGGGAAAGCTAGAGCTAAAGCAAGCGCCAGATCCTCCTGCACAGTACGGAGAAACTCACTTGCCCCCATAAGTCTGGCCTCACAGCGTTGTTTTACATTTCAAGTGGATTTCAATCAGTGCTGCCATTACCCTATCTTCTCTGCAAACACTCAATTCTGGGAGCTAGACTACCTCAACTAACTGAAAAAGGAAAAATTATCAGTCCAGTGCTGCTCCTTCACTGTGTCCTCCTGGCATCAGACAAGAACCAGTGCCAGGATGGAAATGGGGCCCTGGGACTGGAAGGTGGTGCAGGGCACAAAAGATTTAGATCCATTTAAACCACCATGCAATCAAACCCTTAGCAACGTGCTCATCCTATAAAATCACATCAGAGAGAGCGACAAGACAGTCTATTCACACTGACTGACAGTACTTGTATAAAAACAAATGAATATATACTGACCGTGGATAACATTTAGTGCTGATATTTGGAAGGTTTCAAGGCAGAAACACATGCCCTTGAAGAGCTACCCAACAAGAATACTGCTAAAAAACATTAAGGTAGTTTCCAGAGAGCACTTCATGAATTTATGAAAGAGGATACACAACACTGTTGCATGTGATGGCAAAAGACTTGATTCTATAATCTATGAGAGTTTTTTTTGAGGAAACTAGTACTGAGTTCCCAAAGGACTGTGTTCCCAAAGGGTAACAAGTTACCCCTGCAGGGGAGAAGACAATGTATTGCTCCTAAGAGTTTCATCATACCTAGGGATTCCAAACTTGACTTGATCTCTGCTCTATAGTGGTCTTCTTGGACTTCTTGTAAGCAGAGCACCTAAGGCAAAGGTTTACAATTAAAATATATTAGTAAGTACATGTAAATATAACCACAGCATATCTCTGTTGGCCAGTCTGTACAATTATTAAAAAAAAAAAAACAAAACCTCAGAAGCCTTTTGACTCTATAATCCCAGAAAAGAATTCACTCTTCTATAGAAAATGCTCCCTAGGATTATGAAGTAGGCCCCAATTCCTCCCACCCTTTTTCAGACAGACATTTTCAGAGGTGAGAATAAATTTAATCAAAATAGTAACTTGCTACTACATTCTCAGCAGTTCAGGGGAAGGCTCAGTGCCAAAGAGGAGGGATGAAGAGGCCAATGGCATACTACAGGGTGGAAAACAAGCTTCCGTATTATAAGAACCTAAACCAAAGATCAAACTCAAAATACTCCATTAAGAGAGTTCACAGAGTCACAGAAAATTTTGAGCTGGAACAGACCCACAAGGATCATCAAGTCCAACTCTAGTTGTGAGCATCTTTGAGCCTTCCCCCAGCACACTGCAGTAACACACAGATTTACAACCACCACTGGGATAAAGGTCTGAGCTCCCAAAGGGGAACAAGTTACCCCTGCTTGCTGAACTGCAGCAACACACTCCACCCCCCCAGCTGACATTAGCTCATTCAAGGTCTCAAGGGAGAGTCAAATCTCAAGCAGCATTCTGAAATCTCTGCTTCACTTAAGGTTACAGTTCCAACCAATGAAACAGTTAAAAATCTATGTCCTTGAGGAAGAAATTTCTCTGTGGAAAGGGCACCTGCACCTACCAGGGTCTGACAGCAGCTGCTCCTCTCAGAAAGCTATCTAACGTATCTCACTGTAAAGATGTATGCATACAGGACGTATAAATTTATTAGGAACAAAGGAAGAACTTGAAGGAGACTTTAATTTCCAGTTTCCTGGCTATGTACTAACATAACTGCATTTTTCAAATGGTACAAGCTGTATTTCTGTGGCTTCCCTTTCTGTAGTTCCCTAATAAAGAACTACTTTTTTTCAGTACTGCTTTCTGACACAAACAGGATGGATTCTATCACTAAACTTTTGTTGGTATGAACAACGACTGAAGCAAAGTTTTACTGACTTGACTTCCTGATAAAGATTTACAATAATTTATGTGTCCTCAAAAACAAGCAATAAACTATACAACCAAGCAAAACCACAGTAGTGTTTTTTCAGATCCCAGTATGGAGTAGCAGAATTTGCTACTTCTTTTATCAGTTCTTAAGAAATATCCACATGCTCATTCTCTACTCACATCTGCATCCAGCTCTTTGATTTCTTGAAGGATGTTGGGAAATCTGTATGTCCAGAATAGCAATCGCTGCCTGCAGTGTTTGTACAGGTGAGAGTTGTCTTCCAACAAATTCTGTGAGAGAATATTGTAGGACATGACTGTAAAATCAAAAGTTGCCTCACTTCCTGTACTGCTTTGGTCAGATCCTTTATTTTTAGCGATTTTCATTGTTTTACTCTGCTGACAGAAATATTCCCAGTGTCTTTTGATGGTTCCTGTTAAAAGTACACGAAGCAGGAAAAAAGTTATGTTATAGACCACATGACTTCTTACTGCTCTTGGAAATCACTCTACTGACAACTATTTATCTTTCAAACAGCTTAAATAATTCTAAAACCTTATTCAATTAGCAGTGATTCAGACCCTCTGCTTAAGATGAATTTTATATAAGCATCAGTTAAAAAAAAAAAAAAAATCAATCAAACAAAAAAACCCCAACCCCACAACAAACAGCACAAAACCATAATATGCCCTGGATTTCAACTACTTTGAAATTGGGAAACTGGCATGCTCTAAGGAGATTGTTACAATCAGACTACACCCCTTGTTCCTGTAGAAGGGCTGTCAAAGTGGTGAGACAAATCCAGTCTGTTGAGAGTCTTATGCTTCTTTCTGCCACTGCCTTCTCCGCAGAGATGGTGTATGTCAGTCTGGGATACACTCCTTAGAGCAGCATATAGGCATCTTGTTGATCTCTCTATCCATGACTAACAAAGGGTTAAGAATCAATCAATCACCTCTAGCCTGTGTACAGTCTGTAAAACTCAGCCATAAGCTGCAACAGTAGTCCCAAAACAATTAATGAACCAAATTTTCCTCACTGAGTTGAGAAATCCAGAATTTATTAAGTCTCAGAATTACCAAGAATTTCCGAAAAGGCTTCCTTTGTCTTTCTGCCATTTCTAATTTTATACCTACTATTAGTATGAAAATCTGTAATAACATATCTGCCCATCATTAAGCATCCAGTTACTTTTTAAGAAATGTATTTCTCCACTTAAGAACTCACAAACAGAGATACTTTTCACCCTTTATATCTGACCTCATCTGAGAGCAAGTTGAGGTTCAGTTACCTGTGCTAACAACCAGTGGCAGACTGCAGCTACAGCTGTTACCATCTGTCCTATTCGAGCAGTAAATTTCATTGCTGTGCTCCTGAAGATGAATATGACGTTTCTAAGCCTTACGGGTATTCGTGTCCAAAAATCCCTTTGGGATGCTGATAGCATCTATTGCCCTTTTTAGTCATAATACGATTTCCAGTTTATTTTGCTAAGGAAGTGATTTCTGCAAGAGGGCCACAATTTTGACTGTGTTCCTCTACTTGTTTCTCACTAGACAAAAATCTAAATATACACAAAACTCAGTAAAATATTTGGATGCTATGCACAAGATTGTATCTGTAATAAGCAAACACAGACACTTTGAAGTTTCATGGAAATTTGTTACTGAGCCCAGCAGACAGATCTGCACTTCTTCCTGTATTTCTCTGGATAGGCACACGTGCTGCTTGCTGTCAAGACGTGATCTGACACAAAATTTGCTAACATGCCAGTGGCAGAAGACAGTTGTAAAAACAAAATCACACAATCACACTGGAAGCAAGCACCATTAAATCTCAGTCCATTAATTCTTATTTCTAGGTCACAGATAACTCAACTGGTCTGGAAAGAAACCAGTTCAGGTCCAGCAGGGTTTACGAGCTCACATAGAGTACAAGGGATGAAGCTACACAACTGCCAGCCCAGCTCAGCCCTACAGCAAGTCAGCCAAATCTTTTTTGCTTTTTGGAGTTTCCAAGTTAACAGACATGACCCGGTGACAGAGACGAGAGAGTGTTGTCTGAACCAAGCTCAAGACTCCCCAGGTTGGGCAATCCCTTACACAACTGACTGTGTTCTACTGCCAAGTGCAGTGAACCGATTTCTGGTAGACTGAAAGCACAAAATACAAGTTTACAGATTAAACAGCATTACAAAACTGGATCATTTTTAAGACATGTTTTCCTGAGAGGGGTGCCAAGAAAAACAGAAACTGAAAAGGAGCAGGTAATACTGCTCATAACTCTAACTCATTTGGTGTATTTAGCATTACAAATAAACATGGAAAAGGAGCAAAGAGCATCTTTTACCTTTCTTGCTGCCATGTTTTGCTTCATTCTGTGCTACAGAAAGACAAGACACTTCCTTCTGATTAGACAAGTTTGTTTCTTGTTCAGGAGTTGAAGTATCATCCTGGCCACTGAGTCTTCTCTTCTTTGTCAATGGTTCTTCTCCCTCAGATTTCATACTGGGGTTGGGTAGGTGAAAACAACAACTTTGTGTGTAGTTATCAAGATGCCAGTTAGAGTTCTGAAATTGTCTCCAAGGTCCAAAAAATGGAGGGAATCTCCAGTTTGCTGAGAAATCAGCTGAAATAGGGAGTGGAAACGAGGCCCAGGGAGGATAGTGTCCGGCCCATCTCATACAGCTGGAAACTGGGCTGTTCAAGGTGAGTATCTGGGAGCCATTCCAGTGGGCAATCCAGTCTCTGCCCAGCCTCTGCACATGGCGGGGCAGCATGGAGTGTCTACCAAAAAAGCACAAGTTTCATTACTCGCACACAACTACATCTGCCTGTAGAAGGCTGTAGAGGCAAGTCATCCTGGTCAGGACTCACACAAGATACTGTTTCTCTACACGTTAACACGTACAAGATATTCAAGCACTTATAGGTATGTACAAGATATTTAAACATTTATCTAAATGATACATGAAATGCGACTTTACGAAGTCATCTTGCATCCTTCCCCCGCCACCTCAGATTTGCAAGTGCCATTTAGTGTCCAAACCCTACCCGAGTAACTATTTACAATTTATTTTCTGCCTTGTTGAATTCAAGTGTCAGACCTTTCAAGCGCTCAGAGGAATGACCTTTACAAAAGGTCATTTTTGCATGCTGAATTAACTTTATCATAAGGCTATTTGTAAGGAATGAGATGACCACTTTCCTGCAAGCAGATAGACCTTTGTTTGGAAAGCCATTGATTTGGCTTAAATCCCAATGCGAACACGACAGGGAAATAAAGATGCTAAGTCTCAAGGCATCACTAGCACCAGCTTAAAACTAAAGCTGTATTCTTATTTCTTTTCCCAGAAGGCAAACCACAGCTCAGCAACTAAAGCCATGAAAAAAAGGTGGGTTTTTAAATTTTTTTTTCAGAAGGAAAAAGAAATCTGTCTCTCAACAAGATCACAGGAAGGAAGGCTGAGTGACAATAATCTGTCTCAGCTTCCTCACTGTTTAAATAAGGTGTATTTTGAGCTTATAAGTAAAAGATAACAAAGCTTGGTATGCCTGAAGTTGAACTGAAGTGAGAATCTCCCAGCTGCCATTCAGTTGAGCAAATAAGCTGAAATACGGAACCATTGAATCACAGAACATGCTGAGTTGGAAGGGACCCGCAAGGATCATCAAGTCCAAGTCCTGGCCCTGCTCAGGACATCCCCAGGGGTCACACCATGTGCCTGAGAGCATTGTACAAACGCTCCTTGAACTCTGTCAGGCTGCCTGGTTCTGTGACCACTTCCCTGTGGAGCCTCTGTCAGTGCCCAAACACTCTCTGGGTGAAGAACCTTTTTCTAATGTCCAACCTAAACCTCCCCTGACACAGCTTCAGGCCATTCCCTCATGTCCTGTCACCACAGAGCAGAGATCAGAGCCTGCCCCTCTCTTCCTCTCAGGAGGAAGTTGTAGACTGCCATGAGGTCTCCCTCAGTCTCCTCCAGGCTGAAAACGACCTCGGCTGCTCCTCACACGGATTCCCCTCAAGGCCCTCCACCATGTTCACTGCCGTCCTTTGGAAACTCTCTAATCGCTAATACAACTTTCAGCAAAACCCGCTTGTCCTGAAACAACCCTCTTCCGCCACAGCGCACCAGATGTAGTCCGGCAGGCACACAAACAAAACACCCCCCCGGACACCACAGCACTACTATGGAGCAAAAAGAGGCATCACTCCTTTGCAAAAGCCTCCCGAAACACTTGCTTTACAGAAAAGCGCTGAGAAACTGCTCCCTCCTAAACCCCCAGCCCCACAGCCCCCCACCC
>VYXC01008907.1:291567-379310 GCA_013397175.1 Platysteira castanea
CCTCCCGGCGGGCCCGGGCGCGGGCCCGGCCCAGGGGGACCCCGCTACCGGCCCTGCGCAGCCCCGGCGCCCCCCGAAGGGGTCAGCCCAGGGCAGCGCCAGCTCCGCCCGCCACGCTCCGGCCGCCGCCTCATACCCAGCACGGGCTGCAGCCGCGCCGCGCCCTCCCGCTCGCTCCTGGGACTTGTAGTCCAAGGGCCGGGCTCGCGGCCATGTTTAGTCCGGGAAGCCGACGCCGAGCCCCGGCCGCCATCTCGGTCGCGGGCGGGTGACGCCCCCGAGCCCGCGCTCCCTGCCCGGGGCTGCTCCGGGGCAGCGCCCGCTCCAAAGCGCAGCGCAACCGGGATGTAGGCAAGCCTGATTGCGGGCTTTTGAAGCGTTGAGATTGACGTAACGCCGTGTTCATGCAGTAGTTTCTTCACCCAGAGGGTGGCTGGGCGCTGGAACAGGCTCCCCAGGGAAATGGTCACGGCACCAAGCCTGGCAGAATTCAAGAAGCATTTAGACAACGCTCTCAGGCACATGGTGTGACCCTCGGGGCTGTCCTGTGCAGGGCCAGGGACTGGACTTTGATGATCCTTGTGGGTCCCTTCCAACTCAATATATTCTGTGATAGTTTCCATACTGGGTCTTATCCCTGGGATCACCGTGTGTTCCTGCAGGGTCAGAGGGGCTGAGAAAGAGCTGCGATGTATTTGAAGGTGCCGTATATTTCAAGGGCAGCAGCATCATGCTTAGTGTTTGCAGAAAAAAACCAGACCCCACTCACCCAATCACGCATTTCAACCCTGTCAGGTTTCAACCTTTGTCAGAGCTGAAGGTGCTCTGCTGAGGAGACCTGGCCTGAGGGATGGGTGGGAGGCCTGCCCACCCTGCAGACCCCGCTGACAGACCCACCGCTGCTTACCAGCTGCAGAAACAATCCTCTGGCTCTGCCGATGTTGCTTGAATAAGCACTTAGAACGCTTTCTTGAGGTCTTCTGAGGACAGAGTAAATGCTGGTCCTGTTTACTGTAAGGAAACATAGCACAAAGCATAAGAAAAATTATAGTGCTGAATAGTGCAGATGCTGTGCAGGAACTGTAATCAAGTAAAATACTGTTTCTCTGCATTCCTTTTATATCTGTAATAAAAGTGACTTTAAATAACATTTGAAGTTTTCCCAGGAGTGGTAGGGAAGCCTGGAATTGAAATAATGCAGTGATGAGCATGCTAGTTAGGCAATGTGTCAAATCCACTTTGGGTTTTCCATTTCTTGGGCACAGGTTACTGGTGAAAGGTAAAAATACCCATCCATTTTCTGTTAGTTTCATCACAATATGACAGTGAAACTACTAGCCCCATAATACATATGTAGTAAAGGATCCCCCAACTGTATTTTCAAGACCATCTTGTTTTGGTGGTTTGTTATTTTCTGCATTTTTGTATTCTTATCTTTTAGATGTATTTCTAGGACAGACGACAGTAAGCCATAGCTATAGCAACAAGAGCTGCTGTTATTTCTAGGAGCAGAATCTACACATAGCATGCAGTTACTTTCTGTATTTTGACCTGGACATGACACCCAAATTGATCAGTCACTTCAAAGGTTTTTAGATAGTAGTAATCTCGGTGGTGATGCTGAAAAAAAAGAAATCACTGAAGCTGTGGGTTTTAATGAAAAGGAAGATGTGCTGAAAAGCATGAAGGTTGTGTAATAGACAAAATAGAAGATAAGAAAAAGACTAACCTATTAATGTGATGCAAATTGTCTCTCATCTGAGTGTTGCTAAATTTTCTTGCCTTGACCTACAGAACTCTTAATAAGCCAATAACACTTAATTGTGGATTTTTTATTCTCATGTAATTACTCTTTTGTGTTGGCTATACCATGTGAAAAGATATTCTTCAGAATTAGGTATCTCCAAATTCTGATTTGTAAGTAGAAGCCAAATTATTTTATGAGTCATTTGAGCTTTTGAAACTCCCTAGTGAATGGAGGCTACTGACTCACTGAGGGATGCTTTGATTGATTACGCTGCACATAAGAACAGCCACGGTGGCTCAGATCAATGGTCCACTGAGCTCAGTTTCTGCTTTCTAAACGTGGTTAGCAGCAGATGCCTAGAAATGTGCAGGAGCTGGGCAAACTTCAAATGAGCGCTCTCCCTGCCTCTTGCTGTTTTCATCTCCACACATTTCCTAAGGCTGATGTGTTTGTTTCTTTAGTTACTCACTGACTCTCTCCCCCAAGTACTTGAATTTGCAAACTTCTGATAACTTATATAACTTCCATGAAGTTCTGTATATCAGCACAAGATGTAAAAGACACGTTCTTCCTCTCTCAGAAGATAAGTGGGAGTGACAAGTGAGCTGCTAACAACCAATGTCCTCTTTCTTCCCCCTTCCTTAAGAAAAATGTTCCTCAAAGGAGAGGCACTTGCTTACTAGGAACTTCAGTACAGGACACTCTCATCTTTCACAAAGACATGCAATTAAGTATTGTTAAATACTTTATGTCAAAAACCCGCATGAGAGCAGAGATATTAATAACCTGCTAAGGAAAAGCTGGTTTTTGAACATCTGCAATTAAATGAATGAAAGCACAGTGATTTGAAAAAAAAAAAATTCTTAGCAGTTTATATAATCTGAAGTGTGACATCTACATTGGTACAGATCCCACTACAGACAAGAAATCAAAAGTAATCTTACGAAAGGACAAGGTACTGCAGCACAGTTATGCTCCTTAGAACTGAAGCAATGCCCCTCAGACCCTGAGGGTTTCCTAACACCAAAGTGTTCCGCAGACCTGTGCAGAGAAGTCCAGGTACAGCTTAAAGAACCTGGAGGAGACACAACACACAGAACATGGTGACTCAATAACCATCAAACTTGCCTTTCTGGTAGCATTCCTCTTTAAAATCCGTGAGTCATTTCTGCGTTACAGGCCTATGGATTTAGGGCAGCATAGCTTAAAATAACCCACGGCAGACGCTGAGANTGCTGAGCCCGCGGGAGCGCGGCGCCGACCTGGCCCGCTTCTACACCGTGACGGAGCCGCGCCGCCACCCCCGCGGCCACACCGTCTACAAGGTCACGGCGCGGGTGAGTCGGCGGCCGCCGCCCAGCCCCTCGCCCCCGCGGCTCCCCGCGCCCCGCCTGCCCCGCATTCGGNCTAACAACCAATGTCCTCTTTCTTCCCCCTTCCTTAAGAAAAATGTTCCTCAAAGGAGAGGCACTTGCTTACTAGGAACTTCAGTACAGGACACTCTCATCTTTCACAAAGACATGCAATTAAGTATTGTTAAATACTTTATGTCAAAAACCCGCATGAGAGCAGAGATATTAATAACCTGCTAAGGAAAAGCTGGTTTTTGAACATCTGCAATTAAATGAATGAAAGCACAGTGATTTGAAAAAAAAAAAATTCTTAGCAGTTTATATAATCTGAAGTGTGACATCTACATTGGTACAGATCCCACTACAGACAAGAAATCAAAAGTAATCTTACGAAAGGACAAGGTACTGCAGCACAGTTATGCTCCTTAGAACTGAAGCAATGCCCCTCAGACCCTGAGGGTTTCCTAACACCAAAGTGTTCCGCAGACCTGTGCAGAGAAGTCCAGGTACAGCTTAAAGAACCTGGAGGAGACACAACACACAGAACATGGTGACTCAATAACCATCAAACTTGCCTTTCTGGTAGCATTCCTCTTTAAAATCCGTGAGTCATTTCTGCGTTACAGGCCTATGGATTTAGGGCAGCATAGCTTAAAATAACCCACGGCAGACGCTGAGAGCGGCGTACCAGGGGCTCATTACGGATTTGTAGAGGCCACGGGCGCCTGTGTTAGGAAGGGGCTCGGCGGCCAGACCCCGCCGAGTGTAAATCCCCCACGGCCGTACCCTTGCAGAACACTTGGAACGGGGCTGCGCCTGCCACGTCTGGGCCGTGACACCTCGGCCTCATCGCTGCGGCGCGTACTTTCAGCCTCGGGAAAGCTCACGAGCCGGGGATCCCCGCACCCGAGCATCCCGTGCCGGCCGGGCGGGGCTCCCNGCGGAATAGCGCCCGCGGCTGCCGTGCCCGTGGGGATCCTGGCGCGCCCGGCCGCGATGTGGAAGCCCCTGTGAGGGACACGGGTGGGAGAGAGGGAAGGAAGGTGGGACACGGCGGCCCCTCCCGTTCCGAGCCCCGGTCGCCTCCTGCAAACTTGGAGCCTCGCAGCGTTGTAATGGCCTCAGACGCGCTTTGCAATTAACACTCAATTTCCCTACTGTCCGTTGCAGGGCATGCGAGAGTAGCTTAAAAACAAGCAGCTCCTTCTCTTTTTTCCCCGTTCTTCCGCCCCAGATCTCGTGGATAGGTTGCACTGAGATTGCCCAGCCTTCCTGGCAGCCCCGCAGCGCAGCGAGCTCGGGAGGAGCGGGAGGGAGCGGAGTGCGTGGGCTCTGCACGCCCACGCTGGCAGCGCGGAGCCGCCTGAGCCGCTCATGGGGGCTGAGCGTGCCCAGGAGGGTCCAGCCTGGCCGGACAGAGGGCTCGGGGTCAGTCAGGCCTAGCACGAGAAGCAGGAAAGCTGCTGCAGATACTGGGAGAGCTGGTGGGGTGCTGGCTTTGCTGAAAGCTCCGTCTGTTCGCCTAGGGAAATTCCTTGCTTTCTTCTCTCTTCCACTTTCCTATTATGTCAGAAAAGGGAGGAGAGTAAGTAAATATGTGGGGATAGGTGCGAGAGAAGTAGGAGTTTAGCTCACAGGTGTGGTGGGATACATTGAGAACATCAAAAAGTGTCACAGAGAGACAGAGTTTCTTTAAATGACCTGTAATCTCGTAGTTCCTGTACCCGTAGACATCCTGCCTGTGAGAGCAACATAAGCTTATAAGCACCCTCCTAAGAGAACAAAGATACAGCATTCTGTATATATATGGAGACTGTGATGTCAGGTTGTTAGCCTATGATCAGTTTATATGACTTGTAAAATTAAAAATATTTAAAAACATTTTTTTTGTCAAATATACATATCCAAGTTCACCAAACACAAATATGGGACAAATATCAAACTGTTCTTTTTAGTCCAGTACAACTTAGTATTTGTGAAGAGAAAAAAAAAAGACTTGCTTTTTCCTGTGATGTTTTAATTTTAAAAGCCTTTCCTGAAATACAGGCGGAGAGGAGAACAATGCCATCACGTCTTTCTGTCTGAGCTCTTGATGGGCCAAGTGTGTGTGTGTACTAACAAGTTATGTCAGTGCAATAGGGACTAATAGGAATGAGCCAAAACTTCTGCTGCTTATTTTACTCTGGTATCTTTGTTCTTATTGGCTAAAGCCACTTAAATTTCTCTGTGATGTTTTGGTTTCTGTAGAATTATCCAAAATCAGGTTGTGGCTAACTAGTTGGGGATGTCATTCTCTCTCCCTGTCCCATAAACTGTGGGTGCTCTGGTGCCTTTCCAAGCGAGGCAGTGTAGAATTGGGTGGTGTGCTGACTGTGTGTGATTTAGTGCAGAGCAAGGAGCTGATCTGTCTGTGAGCTATCCAAATTCAACTGACCTAGCCAGAGATCATTACTTCTTTACAGTGTTTTGATAGCTAAAGTCCTCTAAGTGAAAAATTATTTCTTTTTTTTTTTTTTTTCAGCAAAAGACACTTTGGACTCACAAATGCAGAAATATAAATAACTTTTGTTTCAGCGGGACTCTGCCTGTTAATCTTTTGTGTAGTACTTGAAGTGAGGATTTGCGAAATTGAATAAAAATGATTTAGAAAGGAGTCAGTGTACATACCAGGTACCCTTTCTGTTTCTTTCCTCCTATTCCTCCCTCCTGTTCCTGTGGTGATCTGGCTCCATGGTTGATATCACAGCACTCCAGCTGTATTTGCTGAGCTGATGCTCAGCAACTTTGGGGGACCGCCAGGAAAAAAGTGAGGTGGATCTTCCTGTTGTGTTGAATATCATTCTAGCTGAGATCTAGGGTAGTCAGTACGTGTTAGTGGACATTTGTGGTTCCTCAGTGTGGTATATGAGTGAATCCTTTGTGAAATTAAGTTAAAGGAACTTTATGTTTCAATGTAACGTAGATAAATAATCATAGATGAGAATGCACTTGTGTAACGTGTCCTAAGCATCTGGCCCAAGGCATAGCTACCCATGCAGTCTCTTCTGAGTGCTAAGGGGGGGGTGTCTATCCTTATTGAAGCTTTTTCCTTAAAAGTTTTGTTTGTACAGCAGAGAATATATATTTTATTTACTTGTAAACTATGACAGAATTGTAAATGCAGACAAGATTAAATGAATATTGGCTTTTTAGTACCCATTTCCAAATGCTAAGAAACAGATGGAAATATTAGCAAGTTGTGATATGAGGAGTGTTCTTTCATGATACCTGAAAATATAGGCCACTAATAAAAGTTTAGAGAATTTTGAAGATTACAGTTATTAATGATAATTAAAATTCTAATGAGTTATGTTGGATATCTGCAGGTCAGATGAAGAGTGAGATAATCTGAAATACTTTTCTTGATGTTTAGGGTCCTTGTAGGATCTCTGTTTTCGGAGTCTAGTGCAGTAATTATGCATTGCTTAGCCCATTGGTGCGTATCCTAATGATATTTTTGAAAAGAGGTTAAAGTTGCTTGTGTTACAGATTTGCAGAAGGAACTGACTGCATTGATTCTTGTGGAAGGATTAAAAAAGTACATGGAAAATTTAGGTAGTTGGGTCATCTTTGCCAAATCTCTAGGCTGACTCTAGGTTGGATGGAAGGGGCAGACCTCTTCTGAGATTGACCTTCAGAAAAGGATATGAAGAACAAAGTAGGACAACACATAAATTATTACATACTGACTTAAAGTTGGCATGGCTGGTAGATATAGAAGGCGGTGTAACATAAGAACAAGTGTGAAACAGGGCCTCTGGGTTTTATTCCAGATTCTTACTAACTGGCTGGGTAATTACTCATCTCTCTGGGTCTCCTTCTGCCCATCTGGTAACTTACCTAGCTGCCAAAACTGTTGCAAGGCTTAACTAAAGGTGAATTGCAAAGCAGTGCAGTTAGTGTCTGCCCTTTGGTGTTCTCTGTGATGTGTAGCCATGCCTGTGATATTTTCTTCCCCCAGCTCTACAGGCTCCTTGCATCAAGTACGCCAGCTATTAGAAAAGGAGGTTAGAAATATTTCACCAATTGTACTTATAAACTGCCAGGTAGTGAATGAAAGAGCAACAGCCAGCAAGGTTAACACTTGGTAAAGTTGCCAAATGTTAGATTACTCAAGAGTAAGGAAAAGTTGAGGAAGATTTTACCAATGTACACTGCGCTGGAAGAAGAGGACTTTGGTGTGCAAGGTGAGAGAAAGGCTTCTGAAGGGAAACGTTTCAGGTCTTTTGGGAGATTGCTAGAGGAGGTAACACTTCTCTTTTCCATCTTCTCCAAAATGTGTGATAGATGAGTTGCTGGGCTGTAGTAAACTGATGGTACAAAATCTGGGAGGCTTTGGCAAGGATTCTTGAAAAATGGAAGGGAGGAAGAGAGCTAAGTTTGTGGGAAATATAGGAGGTAAGGTATTGCCACTTAGCAAGAGGAAATTGTGGATTCAGCGGCTTCCATCTCAGAGCAACAGCTGCATGGTGCTCGCGGTACGGCGGGATGGTGTGTGTCTCTGGGGTGCAAGTAGTGTGGGCTCCCTGCGCTTCCTTACACGCATCACCTCTTCAGGGCATCAATTATTCTGGGGCGTGTCGCTGAGGATAGTCCCAGTTGGATTCAGAAAACCCTATTTCGCTTTAGCTAACAATAGACTAATTATTTTGTTAAACAGCTTTGGCTCTTACGATGAAGGATATATTGACTTGCACAAGATAATTGCAGTTATGAATTAAAGATGTCTCTGTTTGGTTTGTGTGTTTGCGAGGATATGCTCTTACTGCTGTTTGTAAGACCAATACAAAACTTGGATTACAAAGGCTTTTGTGATCAATATTTATTTAAAGAAAAAAAATCATGACGAAATACAGGCTACTTTATGGTGTGCAGCCAAGCCTGATTTTCACTGCAATTTTCCCCTGGACAAAGTCATTTATAATTAATCAGGCAAAGAGTTTTTAAGGAGAAACAAATACGCGAGGATAGTCAGACGTGTCTGCGCTCTGGTGGTTGTAAGTAAAGTGGAAATACTGAATACTAAATACAAATCCTCACATTCACAGTGAGGTTGTGCGCAGCTTATATTAAGCCAAGTAGCCTTAGTGAGCTCTTCTTATTGTGAGTAAAGTGGCGCTAATATGAATTAATAGGAAGAGACTGGAAAGACGATAGGAGATGTGCTCCACGTAGCTTTGTTTTGAGAGATGCCTTTTGTGCCATTTTGCCTAGAATGTACATCCTTATGTGTGATCATGACTGACTGCTGCTGAAATCCCTCACTGTGTTGTCTTTGGGTGTTAGACTCCTCTAAAACTAACTGAAGACTTTCTGAGTGCACAGGACTGTATAGCTGTGTGCCTTTTTCCAGATTTTTCTCTTCAGCAATGAATCATCGTATGTTACTCTTTAACTTCCAAACCGAAAATCCAAGCACTTACGTGGTTTCATTTTTGTTTTGCTTTTCAGATTGTTTCAAGAAAAAATCCAGAGGATGTGCAGGAGGTAACAGTTTAAACTTGTGCAAATGTCTTTATGTATCACACTATGTCTTTTGAAGCATCTTTCATCTAATTTAGGAGTTTCTGTGTGTTTTGTCATTGTAATTGAGCAAATAATTTTCGTATGTTTCCATTTGTCTTAAGCTTTCATAGTTAAAAACAGTAGCTAGTGTAACATGATGCATTTCATCCCTCAGTGATGAATGGTGACTTGAAACAAAGTCTTAGGGAGTAAAGTGTCTTTTGATGACAAAACTGCTTTGATAACTTTACAAGCTCTTTTCTCGGGGCTGGAATTGGCAAATTGATGGTTACTTAACTCCTACTGGTAAAATTAGAGATCAGTCCACAATTCAAGTCTTAGGTCTCAGCTGTAGGTACTCTTTTCCTCTTTAACCAATACTTCACTGAAAAGCCTACACCATTACTGTCTGTTAGTGAAGAGGGAAATGGAGGACTGTTGGAGTAGTTGAGAGAGATTAGACTGCAAGTCATATATGTTATGCCCATCTCTCTGAGGCTCCTTTTCCAGTATTTTCCAGTGATATACTTTGACAAAACTTTAAAATTGCTTATTCTTTGCCTCTTCTGAGGAAGCTACAAGTAAGGGTCTGCCCCAGTCTTGTGCCTCTTAAATACCTGAAAAGTCTGTCACAGGAGCCATTTATTGAGAGAGGGAAATACACCATGTGTGCGTGTGTTGTGGATTTTTTTTTCTTTTGAATTAAGAAACCTTTCCACCCCCACCCCCCTTGATTTTTTTTTTTTCTGGACTAATGACTTGACATGGTTACTATTATACTTTGTACTTGCAAAATCTTCCCTCAAAAGCACAACCTTATGGCTTTTCAGACATGGTGTAACACGTGCATATATTCAGTTTCTGGTGCAGTCTTTTACTGCAGTTGAGGAGAACCTGCATAGTTGATGAAAGAAGAGCTTGTAACTGAATTCATTGCATCTCTCTGTGGTCAAACAGAGTTACTGATTAGTGGCTTGGCAGAGGTGAGAATTGGCTAATACATCTAACACCCCTTTACTGCATCCTTCTTTGAAATCTTGAGAATCAGGCAAGGATGAGCATTTGTGCTTTTTGCATTTTTTTTTTTAAATCTCTAGGAGATTAAAATAACCTATCAGAATCAGAGATGATCATGGATCTAGTTTAGAACTGCATTACTGTAGTTTGTAGCTTGATGTTCACCTTTTCCAGGGAGACTCCTGAATTGAACCTATCCATGAGCAAATTCTGCCATTACCTTAATCTTCATTTGTGAGGAAAAACACTTTATAAGAGCTGTTGATGAGTCCATTCATCAGAAAAAATATATTGTAAGTGTCTTTCAGCTAGAGTATTGCATGAATATATGTTAAGTAGTTTTGACACAATAGCAAAACCATATCTTTTAGTTGTTGCTTTGATCTGTGGCTGTAGGTTACCCATGCAGAGTTTCACATACTCTAGACAATAAGAAGACATAAATATGAGATGAACTTCTTGATAGTTGTCCTTTTCCACCCTGCATTGTACCATATCAATTATTCTGCATGTGATAGCATGTTAGCTGTGGGGTGATTCTGTTGCAAGCAAGTATCTGAAAATAGTTGGTTATTACAAGGAATATCCTAGATGGTAACCATGAGGGGAAATTGTAGTCAGAAAACCCCATATTTGAGACCTTTTCTGTTACATGGCCTCTTAAAATAAAAAAGAACTGTGGGCAGCCTTTGAAAGAAAAAGAATATGCCCCTAACCTGCTCCCACTGAAAATAGATTACCTCAGTATTCCAGAATGCTCAGTTAGTAATTCAGTAGAAAATCCTGTGCACACAACCACCCCATTGCTTTAGGATCTGTCTCATGCAACCTGCTTCCCACATCCGTGTAGGACCACTTAGCTGTGCCTGCCTCCTCCTTCAGGAGTCTCTTAATGCCACTGCTGTGATGTTAATACATTCTTTACATATGTACAGCTGCACATAAGGCTGTGGGCTGTGACCTCAACTCCACTCATCAGTTTTCTGTCACCTCTTCTGGCTGCCCTTTGGGATACAAGTCTTTTCTACAGCACCTCTCCCACTGCAGCCAGTTACAACTCAATATAATCCCAGCTGTTGTTGTTGGGGCAGGAAGGAGGAGAACCTTGTAAGGGCTTCCTTTTCAAAGAATGAAAGAAATTAACGTGAAGTTTTGTATGGGGGTGTTAGTAGATACAGAAAGGCCAGCAGACCTACCTTTAATTTTCTTGCTTCTGGGGAGTGATGGTGGCAATGTGGTGTGTAAGGCAATTGCATCTAGGATAGTCCTACGGGGTTTTTTCCTTTTAATTTAGGAGAAAGGCTTATTCATCGTGGAACAGATGAGCTGCATGAGTTAATAGAGATCTACTGGCTCTCGCCATGACAAGCACCTTATTGCATTACAAGTCTAACATATGTTTTATGGTATACTTGCTGTGCTTCGTTGGGCCTCAAAGTACAATGTGTCCTTCCTCCAGATATAATTTCTAATGAGGATGTTAGAATGGGAACTTTGCTGACTTTGCTGGGCCACATGCATGCAAAGGCATGTTTTCTATGAGCTTCTGAAAGCTTTCAGGTTAACCTTGACTGCCTTTGCTATGCAAGTTACTTAGGGATATTAATTTCTTTCCTCTTGACTATTGAGTGATCACTTGTAGCAGTGAAAAATGATGCTTTTTCAGTGTAATGAAATCTCATGCTTTTATTTTCTGGCAGCTTTTCATGTTGTCTCCAAGTACTGACGATACAGTAACTTACTGTTTAAAGAATTCACCATCTTAAGCAATTTTGTGTTCTATATGCGCACTGCTCAAGAAGTGCTAATCATCCACTTTCTGGCTATTGGATTAGATAAAAGTTTAGCATTGAAAAATTATTATTTCTGATAGCAAAATGACTAGTTTGCCTTCTTGAGATTCCTCACTTGTGTGTTACACTTCACTGAGTACCAGCTGTAATTAAGTAATGAAAATGTGGGCCAATAAGGGAGTCTGAATGAGGACTGCTGGTTCCAGTATAACTAAATTTATAAAGTGGATAGTGTTGCCACACTAAAACTTCGCATATCCACTGTTAACAGTCCTCTTATCTTATATCTGCATTGTTCTGTAGGTAGGACTTGCATCTGCTGAAACTTAGAAGGCCTCTGATTGCAGTCCTTAAAACAAAATCAACAAAAATGCTCTAAATCTAACCCTTTTGCTTAGCTCTAAATCTGGTTTGCTTGAAAAAAATGCCAACTTTTTCAATTATGATTGCTCATGAGAAGGCAACCTGTTAAATAATTTAGAATAACGTGGAATATTTTAAGTTGTGGTTAGTTGTTTTAAGTTAATTGAGACATTTGACTGATGCAGCTGTGGAATCAACTGCTGAATTCATGCAGTCTCTCTCTCTCCTTGTTTTTTTTCCCTTCTGTTCTACTTTAATCGTTTTACATTAGTGTTGAGGTTTATTGTGATGGCTTAGTGAGTCTGACCGAAAATGAGGTCAGGATGTAAAAAACTCTTTGTTAATTCTTTTCATCCTGATAACAAATCCAGTAGCAGTCAAGTGTAAATTTTATTGTTTACTTCTTTCATTGTTTTGATTTTCTTACTGGGTTGCCGTCCTTTCTTGCATGGAAAGAATGGGATGGAAGAAGGATGAGGTAGATACCTGCCTGGGAGATGACTACTTTCTGGAAAGGATAGGCCAGGAATAGCTGCTATAATGAACCAATGACATCTTTGTATTCCTAAAATGGAGTTTTTGTCTAGATTACAAAAGGAACACACTCTTTTTTTTTTTGGTGTTATTATGAAAGCCATTTAAAACGGGGGCTTGCATTTATATCTGACCAACACTTTACATACAAAACTTAGGAGCTGTTTTGTAGTCTTAGGTGCTTAATGTACCATCCCTAAAAATCTCTTGCTTGTATTGATTTCTCCTTTGCTGTTGTGTCTCTTCCCCATACCTGCAGCTGCACCAGGCACAGTGTGCTGTTGAATGCTGGCCAGTGCAACACTCCTGTTGAGCATTTTTTCCTCTCTTACCGGCTCCCTGTGTAGGTCTGGAGCTCAGAGTGACTGAAGCAGTGCTGCCTTTGCCCTTGTTTCAGCTCTTACTCTTTTTTTTTCTATGCACTGTTGTGTTGTTAGCCAAAATGTGGGTTGGGGACAGATAATGATCATTTTTTAGGATTTTTACAGTTCAGATTGTATCTTTTTTGTTAAACAAATTTACTGAAGTTAATGGTCTGATGTGATGAAACCAGTGTATTTGTGGTGTGATGTAATATGAACAGTGAACCTCACTAATACTTCTCTCTGTTTTCTCTGCTCCAGATAGTTGTTTGGAAGAGATACAGTGACTTTAAGAAACTGCACAAAGATCTCTGGCAAATTCATAAAAACCTATGCAGACACACAGAGCTCTTTCCACCTTTTGCCAAAGCAATAGTGTTTGGTAAGCATAATTTCTTCCTGACCTGCTAAAGTTCTTTGATAACTCACTATCTATAAATACATCTTGTTTTGTAGCTGGATGGAAATTTTCCTTGTGCTTTTACTACTCAACTTGTAGGTGTGCTGGTATCATAACTTGATGCTTTTATTTATTTTTGTAACAGGGGTATTAATGCCCTTGCCTCCATGTTAGACACAGTCGCTGAGATATTTACTGATGTATTATGTTCTGTATCTTCACAACATACATTCCCTGTTTTCAGGAGCATAAAGTCTATATTAGCTTTGTGAACAGCACTTGAACAGCAAACAAAATATTTTATATATGAGCTGTCTGATTTTTAGCGATGAACTGTATTAAAGTATTAAGTGGTTGTTCCAGAAAAGAATTTTTATTAGAGGAATTTGATTCCAGTTGTCAGTTTTATCTAGCTAGGCATTTGAGATCAGTTTTACATATACTAGCTAAATATTTCACCAAAACAACCTACAAGAGGATTGTGACTCTACAGGAGAAACAAGTGACGAAAAGAAATTAGCTCTTACAGGTCTTAACTTCATCCTGATGTGTATGTCTTCATGAATGAGCTATAGGTGGACTTTCAGTGAAGTGGTGTGACTGAATAGAATTCCACCTACCACACTTTTTTAGCAGTGTTGTGTTTATAAAATCAACTTCTTTTAATGTGTGTTCTTCATGTTCGGCACAAAGTGTGCTATGTTTTTGGTGTACGTATATATCACACGATATCCACTGGGTTTTTAAGTGTTTTTCAACAATTTTTTAGTGTGTTCAGCATGTTGGATGTTTTTTGGCAAACATCTACCATGTACTCACTCCTTTTGCAAGGTTTTTGGTGTGAATTCTTTGCTCTTTTGACAAGGTGTTTGGTTCCTAAGGCATTGCTGCAGCATTTTTATGTGGGATTTTTTGCTGGATTCCTCATTTCTTAGGTGTAACTTTTTTTTATTCATGCATACACTACAGGTTGTTGAGCAGGTTATAGCATTTTATAGTAAGTCCAGCATGTTGTACGTTTTTTTTGCATACACCTACCGTGTGCTTTGCAAGTGTTTCTGAGGCATTTCTAACCCTGTAGAATGAGACTTTTTAGTTTGTTGGGTTTTGGGAGTTGTTTTTTTGATAGTTTCTTTTAGTGTCCAGCTTGAGTTCGGATTTTCTTTGTGTGCATCTACCAGATAGAATTTATTGGGAATTTTAACAAGTTTTAAGTACCCAATGTATTTGGTGTTGTATTAGCATGAATCTACCACATGGTCTTTTTCTGTGGTTTTTGTCAGGCTTTTTGGCTTATAAGGCATTTTTTGTGGGGCTTTTTAGTTTGTGGGCTGATTTTGAAGTTACTAAGGTATTTCCATGGAGTTTACAAGTTGGTTTGGGGCCTTTTATAACCATCCAGCCTGTGTTATGTTTTTCTCTGACCTTTTCATGATGTTTAGTGTCCAGCATGTTTGGTGGTTTTTTGACATGTATTCTCTTTTTTGGCAAGGTTTCCAGTGTGGATTTGGAGTGTTTCTAGGTGTGGTTTTGGTTTCTAGAGCATGGCTCTGATGTTATTTCTGTCCAGGATTTCTTTGTGGTGGTGTTGTTTTGGTTTGTTTTTTTCGGTGAGGTTTTTTTTTTGTGTGTGTGTGCATACACTGTATGATTTTTTCAGAGTATTTAGGAGGTATTCAGTAGGACTTTTTTTGTGCGTCACGGGTATTTGGTGGGGATTTTTAGCATGGATTTGCCATGTACAATTATTGGGCATTTTAATGGTTTTTAGTCTTTGAACATGTTTTGCTTTTTATTGGCGTGAGTCTACCAGATGCTTTTTTTTAATGTGCTTTTTGGCAAGGTTTTCAGTTTCTGAGGTGTTTTTGGGCAGGCTTGTCAGAGCCTAAGGCGTTTGGGGGTTGTTAAAGCCTTTTTATGGTGTTTACAAGTTGGTTTAGTTTGGTGGTTCATTGTTTTCTTTTGTCTTGTTTTTTTAATTTGCATTCAGTCTGTGCTTATGGTTTCTCTATGAACCTTGTGTGGAGTTTAGTGTCCAGGATGTTTGGCATTTTTTTAAATGCATCTGGCATATGCTCTTGGTTTTGGTCTGGGTTCTCTATGTGTTTTTTGGTGTGGATTTTGGTTCTTACAGTGTTGTCCCAGTATGTTTGGCATTACTGCAGTGGTATTTTTGGTGTCCAGTAGGTTTGATGTCCTCTGGCATGAATTTCCCATGTGCTTTTTTTTCTTGTTAAGCTTTCTGCAGTTTTTAAAAAATGTTTTTTCTTTCTTAGGCATTGCTGGAGTGTTGCTTTCCATTGCCACGTGTTTCAAATATGTTTTGATGGTTTTTTTAATTTACAGCACATTTCAGCATGAGTTTGCCTTTTTTTAAAAATTTTTGCATCCTGCTACCACATCTTTTTTTTCCCCCATATTTTTAACATTTTTAGTGTTGAGCATGTTTGGTATTTTTTTGCCACACCTCTTGTGCACACTGTATGTGTATTTGCAGTTTCCATGTGTTGTGTCTGTTTTTTGTGTTCATTGCCATACATGTTTTTGCATGGTTTGGATGTATTGTGCACGTTTTAGCACCCAGACAGTGTTTGGTGTGTTTTGGTGTGTACCTAGTGCCAATTTTTGCAGGTTTTCTTTGTGTGCCATTTTTTAGCAGTGCTGGACAGTAATCTGGAGGCTCTTTTCCCAAATTTTCTGTGTGTCTCAGATTGGTAGGTTTTAGCATCCAGCATGTTTCACATTTGTTGGCATACGTCTGTGAAGCTGAATTCTGATGCAGATTTTGTGGTTCTCTGCGCAGAGCTGGGTAAAATTCCTGATTTAAATTGTATTTCACATCAGACAAATTGTACCCAAGTTTTATTTTTGCTTATTTATGAAGTTGGAAGTGAGGTGAGTTTTGGTGCTATGTCAGAGCATGGGCAATAATGGTTAAATAAACCATGTAGTATTAGTTCCATTCTGAGTTTATTTTATATCTGATTTACAGAGTAGAGTTCTCACTGGACAAATTATTTACAAAGCTAGTATTTGCAAAGCATAATTTAATTTCAGGTAGAGGATATGATAGCTATTCATAGGGGAGAAAAGAGAGGGGTAAAAGAAAATCAAGGTTGAAGAGAGTATAGGTGCCTAATATCTTAAATAATTTAAAATTGCTATGAATGCAAATTAACTGTTTTTACACTAGCTGTGCAAGCAAGGGAAGGATTGAGTGAAATCCCTTCTGAAAAACATCCTTCTTCTATTGTATTTAGTGAACAAAAGTGACTGCAATGTACATTGTGAGAGAAGGAAATCCACGGAAACATTCAATGCAGTTATTTATAAAAAAGCTCTTTGAAATTAAAACTAAACTAAAATAGACCCCACTACATTTAAATGAAACTGAGACACAAAAGAATACAGAAAAGTGGAGGTAATGTAAAAACAGATTTTAAATGATTGGTTACGTAGGTGAAAGGAACAGAACTGTCTGACTCTCCAATTTAAAAATTATTTAAAAATTTACAACATAAAATTTTACTGTGTATCCTTCCATCTCAATTCTACACATAGTAACTGCCATATGATTTATTTTAATTTAAAATAAAAATCCTAGTATTTTTTTGTACTAGAGCAAAAATACAGTCTTAGTAGGTAACAAGGTTTTGGCAAACTTGTTTTCAGTCTCATTCTGCTAGTGATGACCTGCAAGGTCCATCTCTGGTTTCTTGTTTCCATGCTGCTTTGATGGACCATTTCAGCAGTGTTTGTTCCCTGTGGTGGTGTTACAATTGCTGCTGCTTTTAGACTAGTGTCTAATTAAACTTGTGGATAGAACTGTTGGCAGCCGGTGGTTTGTTTGGGTGTTTGTTTTTTTTTGTTTTTTTTTTTTTGGATACCTGTGCTTTAAATAATCTGTGTACCTGTTGTTTTGCAGAGAGTGCACTTTGCAAAATGAGCATTGATGGTTCTGACCACCAGTCGAGCTTAGTTGTAGTAGAAGTGTTAAACCTGAGGAGCATCTCCAGTTCAGCATTCACAGTTTCAGGAGATGGTGTGGAGAACTGAGATGTATTTGAAAACAAATGTGTCATGCTGTGCTTCCATATTTCATGCAACTAAAGACTTGCCACAAAGTGTGTGGTTTTTTTATGCTATTGCAGTAGAATTGCTTGCATCAAAGCAGGAAACATACTATGGATGGGGAAAAAGAAATCATCTGACTTTCTCTGTACTTCACTTGAACCTTTTCCACCCATTTTATAGGAAAAATCTCAGTGAATCTGATCACGGACATCTAAAATGTCTTAACAGATCCAGCTGTTAAAATTATGAAACCTAATTCTGGGACATGATTACTGTCCAATCCTAATATGCATCAACATAATTTTCTTCAGTACTTTCAAACGGTTTCTTTTTTGTTGTTGTTGTTGGACAGTTTTATGTTGACTATACATGGTATTTTACCAAAATATGGGTAAATCTGCATGTTTTGTATATAACAACGGCAGAAATGTACTCTAGTATAAAAAATACTACACTCTCCCCACCCCACCAAAAAAGAAACAAAAAACCTCCAGATATTGGTAACTTGCTAGCAGTGAGTCAGAAAGATGATTTACATTATAAAGCTCACATAAGGATGCCGTTTGTATTTGAAGACGCTGAATGAAGTAATGTATTTATGAATATGGTGTCGTGTACAGTAGGAAGTCTTATGAGAAAATGACTGACACATGAACACAAACCTTGCTGGGTGTTTTGTTCTTCAGGTCTGCTCCACAAAATTAATTGTGTATTCTTTGCACAGAAATTTACGTTTAGTTTCCATGTAAATAGGAAATTTTGAATGGATCATCACTGGAGGAGTAACAACTGTGTTATATGCTAAAGTTGTAGTTGACACTTCTTAAAAATATCAAGAAAGACGTGATCTCTATAAGGAAGTTTATTTGTGTCTGAGAGATTGTAAAGACTAGCAAAAATAATGTTGATTTAGATGGAGAATGACATCCTGATAGAAATGTTTGAAGAGTCAGCTGGCTGTGTAAGCACCTTTGAGCATTTCCTTGAGAAGGGTGATAATGAGTGTTGAGCAATGCAACATTGCTTGAAAGTACAGAAAAAGGAAAAGGAGGAAGGAGTTAGGCAGGGTTGTCTGGGAATTAAACTGCCAGCAAGATGCCAGGAGGTCTGTGAACTGAACCAGTACTAAATAATGTTCTTCCTTCCCCTAAAGCCCTCTAGTTCTAGAAGCAGTTTTCCTGATAGTGTATCGTGATGCTAATGGGCTGGAAAATGCGACAGTGACTAATGTTTCAGTAGCTCTGTTCAAACATGTATTTTTATTTTTTTTTTAATCTCAGCTTCCTAAGAAACTAAGGCTTGTGTAATTGTGCTGCCAGAAAGTCGAACTCCTTACTGACGTGGCTAATATCAGCTAAATTGGGGAGTGAAGGTGGTTGCAAATGTAATTATATTTCTGCAAAGTCTGTGAAATGGCAGCTGAGTAAGAAGAGAGCGCGTGCTTTGGTGCTGCTGAGGGCCAGACATGAGGCTCAGCTCATGCCTGAGAGGTCTCCAGCTGCCTAGCAATGGGTGAATACACACTGGTCAGCCTGGCAGGGCTGGTCATGATGTGTCCTATCTGGTGCCCAGTGGAGATACTGAGATGTGGATAAGGAAAATTAGTTTTTTTGAGTTTGATGAAATGAAACAGGGAGAGATACTTGAGAAACAAAGAGAAATATCTTACAGAATTACTTTCTTGCAAAAGTTGTCTGTTTCTGGTATTGTTAGGTGTTTACTTCTTCACTATTGATTTTCTACTGCGTTGTAACAGCGTTTGTATGATTTTTGTAGATTCATTTAGCTGGCCCATGCCGCTGTGCTTTGCTGAGCGAAGTTGTTTTCTTTCCATGATGTCCAGTTTTGCATAGAATGAACCAAGAGCCCTAATGCACCCCCAGTGTTGCTCTGAAGGCTTAGGAAGTTTGATGAGCAGTTTAATAGGGCCTGATTTCAATGTTGCCACTCACCGTGGTAGCATTGCTTTTGCCTTCTTTCTGCTTGCTTGTTGCTCACTCCTTTGTACAGCTGCTCCTGTTTGTACAGCTGAAACGGCAGGGTGAGCAAGGCACGGAACCAGTCCAGCTGAATATTAGCCCAATGATGTCTTTTCTTTTCTTTCATGGGAAAAATAAGCCCCAAAAGCTTTGTTTGTGATCTTGTGAGTATGTGTGTGTCTTTTTAGTTTTATTTTCTTTTTTCTGGTACCGCATGGTCAGGAGCTATTTACTTGAAGAATTTCTGGAAAGAATCCTGCTTTGATACTTTCTTCTGGGATTATTTTTTTGCTTGCTCTAAGTATAAATGAATTTTGCTTTTGTATTCAATGTTTCTTTTGTCCTCTTCAAAGGTTAATGCCACAGAGCTGTCACAGGTGGTTCTTATTTTTCTGGTCATGCTGTTACAGCAGTACTGTTTCTTCAACTTGTCTTCCCAGTCCTTTTTTCCCCTCTGTATAGCTGTTGCAATATCTGTTCTATTCTCCTCCAATTATTACTGTTAACCTCTGCCCTTTTTCTTTTGTAAACTTGTAACTATTTCAACAACAAAGCGATGTTGATATAAAAAGCTAAAATAAGTTGTGTGCAATTGTGAAGGATGTGAATTTAAGGTAGCAATCCAAGGGTTTTCTCCTGAGAAGCAAATCTCTTCAGGTGAACTGAGGGATTGTTTTTTAAGCATGTTGTTTCTAATTGGAATGTTTTGGGTGCTGGGTAGAGAAAAAGGAAAGTTCATACATTTTAGGAAATGAGCTGCTTCCCAGCTCTGTTTACCTCTTGAATCCATAAGGAGATGAGACCCTGTCTGCATGGAGCTACTTCAGAGGAAAGCTTCAGTGCCTGGTAGCAGGGCTTCACCATCTCCCCTACACTTTGTCTCCTCCATAAATGGCACCTTGGAATTGAAGATCTGTTTGGGGGCTTTTAGCAATACTTTGTTTACTACCCGCTCATATTGTGCGTTGTTCTTGAGAATACGTGAAGATTGCTCAGCTCCTTACAGGATTTGGGCCGTAATCAAGGCTGACACTGACTGGCGTATTGTCAAATTGTGCATGTATCATTTATTGTCAGATAACACTGGACATCCGTTAGTGTCTCTTGGCTAATCAAGAGTGTTGCCTCACATATTCTTACGATGAGAGGGCGAAGGATTCTTGTCGTAGCTGCCAGCTTTCATCATCCGAGTGGATTGCAGAAGACGGGACTCTAGGGACAATTGGGAATAGGAAGTTTGAAGATTTGCTATGTTCTCCTGAAGCGTTGGAGTGACTTTCATAGACTCAGGGCATTGTCTCCAGAAGGTTGCTTTTGTCTCATTTGTTTTCTTTTGTTGTAGTTATTATTGCAAAATAAATGTGTAGTTATTTCTAAACCTGTCACTATGTGTCTGTTCCAGGGCGATTTGATGAAACTGTGATTGAAGAAAGAAGGCAATGTGCTGAAGATCTCTTGCAGTTTTCTGCCAATATCCCCGCTCTCTATAACAGCAAACAGCTGGAAGAGTTTTTTAAGGTTGGTTAGTATTTGCAGAAGTATTTGCTTCTTACCGACGTGACTGAAGTATAGTACTGATTCTGCTTTACTTTATAAACCATGGAATGAAGTGAGCTGGTCTGACATGCTTTGTGAAGGGACTGAGAGTTTTCTGTTCACTCTGGAAACGTGGCTTTTAAAAAACCCCATGCCACACCTCTACGAGGTGGAAAGTTTTACAGGAACTTCAGGTGAAGGGATTTGACTCTTTTTATATTGAATGATGAGCAAAACTTGTGATGATAAATTCCAGTGGGAAGTAATAAAAATATTATAACTGTTCCTATTTTTAAAGTAAGTGTTTATGGTTTCAAACCAAAGGAGTGAAGACTGTTTACACTGTTTCCTTATGGTCTTTTATGGACTCAGGTCCACAGCAACAAATTTGGCATGTAACTAGTGCAACATGCTACTTGTACAGTGTTGTGAGAACCAGTTTCCACAACAAATTTTAGGAGAGTACATTGATATGGACTTCCTCTTTATTACAGCTGAAGCAGTTTGTTTTCAATAGTTCCTTCAAACCTCTTTAATTTCAGTAGCTTAGTCTAATGTTCTGCAAACTCATAAGCATAAATTTACATGTACTTATGATAGTAACTCTCTGGAATTAAGGGAATGTTCATCTGGCTGAGATGGGACTTAAGCATAATAATGTGTTTAGTATATTTAAATGATATATATATGCAAAAGCAAAATTATATCAGAGCTTAAAATTCTTCACGTGTTTTTGTGATGAAATTATTGCAGTGTTCTTTAAAATACTTAAAATAATTTTCATTAAGCTTTGGTGGCAATAAATGAGTGGGAGACCGAGTTGGACTATTTTACTTTTTGGTTGATTTGCATTTGCATTTTTTCAGTTCTTTGGAAATACTTCTATTGTTTTGGGTACTTTTTCAGAGTTCTCTTTCCTTCCTTTGCTTAATAAAAGTGTTAGTTTTAGCCTCCCAATGGACCTTTTCTGGCTTTGCAAGGGAATGAATGAAACTAGAAAACCAATGTTTTTTTTAGGAGAAACTATGTCTTCAAGGGGAGTTATGCAAATGCAATGATTTAGGCTCATTTGTTAGCTGATGTGGTGTCATGTTTTCCTGTAAGAGAGCCTTAGGTTTGGTCTGTTACCAGCTCAGCCCGTGTGCTTTAGCTCTGCCCAGGGGTGGTTTTGTTCCTTTCCAGATTTTTGTGCAAATAGCTGTGGAGAGAGAGACTTGGTCAATGAATTCTTAGAAACATCTGGAGGGAGAGCTCTGTGGATCTATGTGGTATAAACTCCAGAAGAATGAACTGGCTTGTGTGGAAATGTGCTGGTCCAGGACAGATCAGCAATGCCCGTTTGTAACACAGCCTTGAAAATGGTGCTCTTTCTGTTAAAGTGGCATGGGAAGTGTGCACTTGAGATGTGGAGCAGAAATTTAAAAAACACCAAAGAATTTTAGGTAGTTTCTAGAGCTATTGTTACTTCTCTTAGCTTTAGTTCCTTTCAGGCTTGGAATGGAATGTCCTCCTTGTATCTTTGTTAAGTCTCAACTACGACTGAACTCAAGATAGCGGGTCATGAGTGGGACATTAGTCTGATGGACAAACAGTCCTGTGTGAGGGAGCTGCTGAGCTTGGGAGCACCACTGAAGGGCACAGACTGTATGTGACACGGGAGATTGGGAGCATTCTTGTTCTCTCCCTGTTAGACTTGGGTCTGCAGGTCTGTGTGGTTCAGAACTATGAAGCTGCAGTAGGCTAAATATTTAGATATCTAGTCAGTCTGTGGCAACCAAACGTGGCTTAAACAGAAGTCCTTGTTTAATTTTGCCAATGGTTTAGTTAAATGCATTAATTCTAAAGTAATGGAGCATTCACCAATTAGGAAATATCATTCTGGCTATCACTTCTATACAATGAGAATTTCCATAGAGCACAGCAGCTGAGTAATTCCTTTCCCTCTTTTTTTTTCAGGGTGGAGAGGTGCATGATGGCTCTGAACTGATTGGTCCTGTTGAGCCTCTGTCTGACTCTGTGACTGACAACCTGTCTGACTGCAGCTCTGAAGGTTTGCTTTCTCTTCTCACATAACCTCACAGCATGATCTGTTTTGAAGCAGCTTGTGAATGACAAGTGCTCTATTTCTTCATGAAGCATTGGCCTCTAGTTTCTGTTTGCTTGGTATGGCAGAAATGCCAAAACTGGGATTGGTAAGAGAGAAGTTGGGCTCAACAGAGCTGTTTGCACATCTGGAAGTTTGCTTCTCAAGGTGTACATGCTGACTTGTATACCATGTGTAGAGTAATTTTAGTGGCATTTTTAGTGGTGTTTCACCTGCACTGAATAATAGTATAGCTGTAAGGAAGGGTCAGTCAGCCCAAATAAATACTATACCAGAGCTTCTTGCCCACCTCTAGGCTGAGTCAGCTTAAGCTGTTTCTGTGTACTATCCAATCCTTAGATATTTATTTCTGAGTTATGCTTGGTCCTTGTATTTCTAGGAAATTCTTCTCCAACCCCAAAGTTTTCCTTTGGAATTGTTTAGCACTCATATATAAATCCACATTATTATACGAACACTTACTAAGCCTATTTGGGAAGGGATCTCATCTTTCTGGTGTCGAATTTGCTTTGATAAAACAATTCTTGCACAGCAAAAATGGTTTTGTCTTCTAACAGTGAATTTTTGTCTTCTAACAGGTTAACCTTTTTTTCTTGAGATTGTATGACTTGTCGTTGGGATCTCTCAATGTCAATAACTTTGTGCTTAGTTATACAATATAATCTACACGGGAAGTGATTTGGATTTTATTTTATAGTACTTTCTATGTTAATGAACTAATGTCCCCACAATATTTTGTTCTGTGAAGGGAAAGGCATAGAGCTGTTTAGTTGAAGAGGGCAGTTATGATAAATAGCACTAACTAGTTTTAAAGGGTTTTAATGATTTCTGTGAAATACAACATTCCAGCTTCTGACAGTGCACTCATTTTACGCTGTGCCTTATAAAATAGAGTGCTTCTAAAAGTGCTTAATGTGAACGTTTCTATTCATTATTCACAAGGGCCTCATTTTTAGTAGAAGAAAACCACTTCCTTTATGTCAGATAAAATACTGAAAAGAAAAAAATGCTGTAAGGTAGAAAAATTCTTTGATACCCTTCTGAATCGGCTGGAGAGCTTTTACGGGATCCTTGGAACAACTATTAGCACAGGATTTGGAGATGCTGAATGTGACTTTTGTGGAATTAAATCTTCTAAAAACCTATGTGTCTTCCAGCTCATATCTTCTTATGTTTCAAAGCAGATTTTGGTGGGGGGGAGGCTATGGACAGAAGGAAACATCTGTCTTTAAAGCCTCTAGATGGCAGTGGCAATACTTGGCCTTGAGTCCTTTCCCTGCCTCTCCTCATGGCCTCCTGCCTGTGTCTGGTTTTTCCCATTCTGATGTGGCAGTTAACTGTGGCTGGTTCACTGTGTTACTTTCTGTGGGCATCCAAGGGCCTCCACGTGGGCACTGCTCCTTCAGGCTGTGTTACTGAGAAGTAGCAAACCCATCCCTTAACAGGTGCTGCTGTTTGCTTTTAAGGGTGGGTTGTGTTTTCTCCCTTTTATCTGTTCTTTCCAGACAAAGTTCATTTTGCAGAAGGTGTGCACATTAATGGTAGAAGATGCAAATTGACAGTGGTGGAAATGTTTTTGTATGAAAATAAGCAACAATTATCTTGCTTGTAAAAGGAGTTTGGCAGTTCATGCTTTCATAGGAATCTGCTTTTCAGGAGGCCAGGTTACCCAGGCTTTCCACCAGTTTTTGGTAACTATGTTTACTTTTCAGATACGTGGTGAAATTGAACAAGGCAGAGACAAGAACAGAAATATGTGTTCAATTTCAGCTTCATTATTCTCATGTAATATTCCTGACTGTCACTTTATCTTCTCTGAGTGCATGAGATGATGTTCAGATGTCCAGCTTTCTCTTCATAAGTGTTTCTATGCCAATTACCTTACCAGATTCTTTAGAGAACTTCATCAGGAAGTTAATTTTTTTTTTTCATTCTCTTTTTTTGTCTCTCCTTCTATTTTACCATGTACACATTATCTTCCCAGAAATAAGCCTGTGCACTTGAGATGCTTCCTACCCCATAAGAGGACTGGAAACCCCATGACTGTTGTTGTGTGGTGCCAGCTCTGGACTCTAAACCTGACCTAAAGAAAAGTTTATTAGTTCAGGCTCTGTGCCATGCTAGCTGTGTTCATACAGCTTTTGGTCCAGTTGGCTACAAGACAAGAGCAAATGTGGTTTTGTTTGGCCTCTAGGGAGGGGAACTTGAATCTGTGTGAAACCTGCTGTGTGGATCGGCTCTAACTCATCTCATCTGGGTGGCCAGAACACCCTTCCAAAACCCCCAGCTTTTCCATTCATGCTTTCTCTCTGCACTCTTTGTCCATCAATCAGATCTGCTTCCAGCACCTGATACCTCTAAATGGTGTTTAATAAATGCTCAGTCCTCCACCCCCAAATTTGATATTGCTGCCCCTAAATTGAGCAGGTGAATGGCCCACTATTAGTACACTAGTTAATGAATCCTCTGTCTTCCTCCAACTTTTCTATTGTGAGCTTTCCTTCTTTCTTGCAGGATTGGGGGCTACACTGGCTGTTTTCCTCTCTGCATGAGCACTCCACTTTATGTCCCTTCCATGAGAAGATCAGGAGCATTGTCTTCTGTGCACCCTGTCCCTTCCTCTCAAGTAGTCTAGTGTCATAAGTATCACTGTCCCTTGCTTTTCAGACAAGAAGTGGCTGGTAATTTGTTCTCCTTCACCTCTTTTTCCTCTCACTCATGTTAAGGAACTGCTGGCTTTTAGAAAAGCACTATTTCTACAGTGCCTTCTTATTCCTCTTCCATAAATTGTAACCTTCTGTAACTCTGCAGTGGCAAAATGTGAAAGAAAAGTTCAAGTTAGTTGCTTTTGAGTCAGCTTCTGGCTGCTTCCACATGCTTCTTGAAAATAAGTCAGAACATGTTACCTGGAAATGTGGTTAAACTCTTCAGTCTGACAATAATATAGGAGAAAACAGACACCGGGTTTTAGCTCGGAATTTACTTTCTCCATGCACACAGACAGCTAAATGTCTTGACCTTGTTGCCTGTTTTATTGTCTCAGTGGGTACATGTGCCAAGGTGATAAAACAAACTGCTACTTGATATCCAGGTGGCACTGCCAAATTTGTGGCTTGCTCCATATGTCTCATGCAGGGTACTATTCTGGAATGACGTTTTTGAGACTGAAAGCTGGCGCTTTTTTTTTCCCCTGGTGTGTAGCTCCGAGCTTTGAAAACTTTCCTGTGTTAAGTCTCCTTAGCCATAAATTGTCAGAGCAGAGACACAGGGATTATAGTCTTGCTGCTGTTGAAATTAAGTGGATTGGAGTGTGAGGTTTGAATAATTCCCCACCCAAGCAAGGACTTGTGTTTTCTTTTTAAATCTTGGATGCAGTGAGAAATGGCAAACTGAATACTACTGTCCCAGTTTTAATGGTGTGTTAACAAATGGATGTCTCTGATAGCCAGTCAAAGAGCAGTTTCATATTATATGCTTTTCCCTGTAGGAGGGTCATGTTTTCTCATTCTGGTGGCAAGGGAACTTGTAATCTGTTGTGCTCATGGATGTCAGAAGCATTTTTGTCATTCTTGTCCTTTACAGTTCGAAAAGATTTAAGTGGGCTTGATGATGTGACACTTACGAGCCAGTCGGAATGTGGAGGTGAGATCTAGAAGTTGTTTCCATTACATTTGTGGAAATTAAATCATTAGAAAATCATAATTGACTGAATGCCTTTTCTGGATGATAATCCCTATGGAATGAAATGGTATATATGTAAAATACCTTTGTTGGCATTTATTTGCAAATAACCGTGACAAGTTCCTGTGGTTTAGTTACTGAAGGTCAGCTTGCAGTAGGAGTGTAGTAAGCTTGCATAAGGTGACTTATGGCAACTGTAAAATAAAATGTGTTAGCTCAGATTTAAATTATGAAAGAGATGTTAAGTAATTTATTTTACTACGTGTTAGCAGTGAAAGAAGATTATGTGTTACGTGTGAGCTGAGTGCTGCATGATACAGAAACTGACAGTAACTCTGTGTTAATTCAAACTCCTAATTTACTGTTTTGAGGATGCTTCATATTACTGATTTGAAGCAGTATGTTGGGATTTCTTGCAACAGTAACTTGTCTCCTGCTGGTTGACTTTTCTAATAGCATTCACACAGAAAGGTTTAGTTTTTTAATTTCCTGGAGCCCAGTGGTGGAGCTGCTTTGAAAGTTGGGTGTTAGATGTTGGTCTCTTCATTCCCTGTACTGAAATGAAGCCCAGGGTTGTTCTGCAGAGTTTACAGTTAATTTTTAAAAATACGTTTTTATAGATACTAACATTGTTTAAACATGGCATTGCAATCAGGGAGTTTCTGTGGGCATTCTGAGGAAACTGTGTAAGTGAAAAGAGCTAAATCTTTGAATGGGATAAAGAATTTTGAAGGTTTCTAAGGTATATGAGAAATCTAGAGTAATGGGTGTCTTTCTGACTTTCAGGATTCTCCAGTGACAGCGACCTGATCTCTCTGACAGTTGATGTAGATTCTCTTGCCGAGTTAGATGATGGAATGGCATCCAACCAAAGTTCTCCCAGTAGAGCTGCTGGCCTTTGTGTCACTTCTGAACCCCCAGTACAAAGCACACTGGCACCTGAGCAGGAGTGGAGCAAACCCAAAGGAGAAAAGGAAAGCCATGGTTTGTTTACTGGAAGCTTAAAACCCAAGCCAGGCAAACAAGATTACTTGGAGAAAGCAGGCGAGTTAATAAAATTGGCTTTGAAGAAGGAAGAGGAGGAAGATTATGAAGCTGCCTTAAGCTTTTATAGAAAGGGGGTTGATCTGCTTCTGGAAGGTGTTCAAGGTATGGATCTTCCCATTATGTTTGTCTTCCTTTGGTTGTGTGTTTGTTTACGGCATTTCCATGGTAAACATCAGCTTACTGCGTTGCAAAGCAGTGATATGAAATGCAGAATACGTGTGCTTGGCTTTCATGTACTTGATAGCTGTGTGCATATGGGAGAGAGAGGAATCTTTCTCTCTAAGACTGAATGATAATTTAAGGTCTTATATTCCAAGTGTCCAGTATCTCCTCTGTTAAAATTGCAGCACAACCTTCAACTTGCAGGTAAGTAGCAAAGTGCTCCACTTTTGCCTCTTTCCTTTTTATTGCCTAGGCATTAATTAATATGTGGCACTTGCAGCACTGTTGAAACATTATTTAATTTACATGGTTAAGTGAGGATTAATTATCCCCATTTTACGCATGGGGAGAGGCAGACTCAGGTTAACTTCCCAATCACAACAGGATTAGAACTGCTCTTGTCTCACAGCCTCTTGCTTCTTCCACTAAACAGTTCTTTTCTAGCTAAAGGATGCATAGAAACTTACATGCTTGCATTGTTAGAGGAGCATGGGGTTTTTTTTTCTTCTTCAAAAGACTTCGGTCTATCAACATATGTCTGAAAAAGCAGTTTTTGATAGACTGGGTACAACTACATGCAAATTTCTGCCTCCTTGCACCTTGTCAGTAAGGGAGAAAATTTTTTACCTGCTCTATTTCTTGAGAATCTTGAGTGATAACCTCATATATTTGCATTTTGTCCAAGAGTGGCTTAAACTATTAAGTACAGGGAAAGATTTGTTTTTCCTGGAGTGAATTCAGGGTCTGTGTATTGTGCTTCTGTCCCACACAGATCAAATGAGTGAGATTAGAATTCTGCCTTTGTTTGACAGTGTACGGCACAGGTGCATTCTGCTGCTCCAGATCTGGACTTAGACATGAATGTACCAAACACACTCAAGCCAAAGCCTTTGCTGCATCCCAGTGGGATGCACAGCAGTGGTCCAGACCTTCTGAACAGTTCTAGCAATGGAAGTTACCTGCTGAGCTAATTTAATGGGGCCTGGCAAAAAATAATGGGTAGGTTACTGATGAGAACTAGAGGTGTGGGCCAAGATATGGGCATAGCCTTTGCTTAAAATGTCTTGTACTTTTTGGCCAAAGTAAATCCACCTCTTTTCAAGTCTCAGTGATGTCAGTAGGGTTGCTGCTTTGCTGCTTGTTGTGGCTTTTCAATAGCATCCTACCTTTCCTTGCCTGTATTGTCAAAATATTTTTCATTCTTAGTGTTGAATATGCTGGCAGTGCTTCTATTGGAGAGCCCAGCTATTCTTTCTTTGCTAGTACACTTTTTCATAGACCTGTGGGCCATTCAGTTGTGATCTTCTGAAGGATATCCTATTTTGTCATAAACACTTCTGTCTGCCAGCCATGATGCAAGGCTGCCATGATGCTGTTTTGAACTGACAGTTCAAACTTCAACTTCAAAAACTTTCTTTCTTAAGCAGTTTCAAACTGTTAGGGCATGAAAACAAGTCAGTCTATTGCACATCAGTTTTGCTGTGATAATTATTGTGTATACTTGAGCTGTGGCAGTGGTTAAACATGTTAGCTTTGAATTCATGGTAATCCTTAGGGTAGTATGTTTGCTTTAAAGTTGTGAAAGACTTTTATTGCATGTAGGTGACTTGCTCAACTCAGGCACACGAACTTGTTAAACCAGAGTGGGTTGAACCTCTTATATTTGCCAGAATTTCCTCCAATGATTTTTTTTCTTTTTTGCTGTTGACTAGCCACTCTTCCAGCTGCCTCAGATAACTGTTAATCCTTTCCTCTCACCCACTTATCCCTCCTTTTCAGGCTAAGAAGAAATTCAAGGAATCTTAGAGAAATGTGATATTCTGCCTGGTTTTCTTGATGACAGTCAGTACAGTGGGAGTCACTAATAAATTTTTAGTGGTGGTACTTGCGTGGTGTCTGTCAGTGTTCCTGATGAAGAAACATGTAACCAGCACCGGCACCTTTTTCTTTGCAGTCCCTACATTGCATCTGTATAGCACACAAGAGGGAAGAATGGGAATGAGTTTCATTTTAAGTGGCATCTTATCCCTTGGGAACATAATTGTACACAGGGGGGTTCCTAGCAGTGAGCTCTTTTTTCATTTCTCTGTGTTACCCTGCATGGCTGTGGAGGAATGTTCATCCTCTGCTAGGCATTCACACTAGGTTTGGGTAGATCCAGCTCCTTTTGTGTCCCATTCTCCTTGAAGCTGCTGCAAGCTGGCAGGGAGACACTGATGCCCTCTTTATGATGACAGGGCTGGTCCAAATGCCCTCCTAAAAATATGTCATCTCACGATTTATGAGTACAGTAAAAAAAGCCAAAAAACCCCAACAAAACTTTTTAACGTAGCTGCTTTGTGAAGGTAGTATGTTTAACATTGATATGTGAACATTCAATATGTGTTGCAGTAAAAAACCACAAACCCTCAACCTAATCACTCCAGTTGTTTAAACACCCCTGATTATATATTATTATTAGTATAATAACATACTCCTTTCAAAGATAAGGATGGTGCAGGTATTACAGAATGCTTCTGGTCTTCTGCCACTGGTTATTTTGCACCTATTTGGTCTAAAAAAGACTTTGTAACAGCTGAGAGTGAGACTCGGTGTTCATCGATACTTACACACGTGTGCAATGCCGTTGTGTCCGTGCAGAGCCACGGCAGAACGTGGCCTCTGGAATGGGCCGCCGGTGGCTTTTCCCCGGAAAACGGCAGTACGGCAATGCGGGCTTTGGCCACGAGGTGGCGGCACGGAAACAGAAATGGCCACCCGGGACTCGGGCTCGGGCGGTGATCGCAGCGCACGGAGGTGGGGAAGGAATGCCGCCCGTGCTCTGTGCTCAGACCTGGCGTGTGAAACAGCCCTCTGCCTCTGCTGTAGTGCCTTCTGAGCCGCGTAGGTGAATCTGAAGGGTGAGGCTGTGTCTGGGACCAGTCGCTCCTTTAGGCTCAGCAGCAGATCTGCTGCTCAGGGCTGCCTCGTCAAAACTATGTACGAGCAAGTTCAATGCTGCAAGTTTATAGACCTGTGCTGGTTAATTTGAAGTAGGTGGCTTCCCTAAAGGCAGTTGAGCACACTTGAGCTTGTTATATACTGACGACTTTCCAGCTCTCTGAGCTGCTGGCACCAGTGCCGGGCGAGGCAGGTGTCCTGTGTTTGAGAAATGAGCATCTTGACTTTGTTTTCAGCTGTGTGCACGTGCTCTCAGATGTACAGTGGTGTTAATTATTCTGGGAAAGGTGCACATGTATTTTCTTTTGCATGTGTTTTGCAGAGTCTAATACTGAATCCTTTCATGTCCTATTCATAGTCCTGCCAAGAGACCCAGTTTGTGTCCCTTGGGGAATGACTGCTGCCTGCGTGCTCAGAGACTGGTGTATACCTTGGACTCTGGGCACCTGCTCGTTACATGTTTGGCTACTTCTGCTCCATACATGTGTTTAACATTAAGCATTTGTTAGTGGGAAGAAAAATGACATCTTGGACTGGCAGTACAGCCCTTGAACTGCACATCTTGTGCCTTCCTGTTTCATTTATACCAGAGCTGCCTTGCTTGCAGTGACAGGGAGTAGCTGCCATAATTTCCTTTTTTCTTCTGAACCAATTCTGCTGCCCCTCTTGTCTTTTCTGGGCGTTGCTGCATGCAGGGTTTTGAAGCTTTTGGAAGCAGGTCTGTAAGGGTTGTGTAGGATGGTTCAAAAATCCTCCAGGAGCTGAAACCTTCCAAAATTCCAGCTTTCTGCCTTTTTAAGCATACCAAGTATGCTAACTGATAGACACTTTGGCTCACAATTATAGCTGTTCCTTTGTTTTGTTAGCTTGTCAGAGCACTTTGAGGTCAGTGCATTGCTTCAGGCCCAGTGATGGAAAAAATGCACTAATCAATAGCAAGCCACCAACTTCTAGCTGGAAGTTAACTCTGTTTTATGCAAAGTAGTGCATTCCCTGACTTTGGTATAGGGCATAATTTATGTAAGGAACAAACACATCACGAGACTGAAATTATGGAGGGGTTTTTGTCATAAAGAAGGGAGTCCTGTTTGTATAAACTGCTCCTCTTTTTACAACTCCAGCCATTCTTTAGTTATATCCATTATGGATCTGGACAGTCTGAGGTGTGTGATAAACAGAGTTAACACTATTCTTTATTGCTGTGTTTCAATAACTTGCACAACGTGGCCATCCCAATTTGTGTAGAAAAGTGCAGGAGCTCTTCCATGTGGTTTAGAAAGCGAGTGTGTTCATTGCTGGTCTGTCCATGTTGCACATTACCATTTGAAGGGAGATGATCCATTTACTCTGTCAGAGTTTTGGGGTGTTTATTTTTGCATGTGTAGCAGCTGTGGCTGGGCAGAATGGATATTGATTTAGTTTAGGCAGCGTGAACCTTGCTGCATGAGGTATGTGATGCTTCTGGAGTGTCAGCAGCTACAAGCTGTTTTCCAGGTATTTTCCAGGTATCTCTGTTTTGTGTTAGGGATCTAGAAGTTCTGAATAAGCTGCTGGTGTCTTTGAAAGCAGGCTGTGAATGTCAGCTTTGCACTGCTCCATGCTATTTTAATGTTTATCCAGTAAACAGAGCTGGAACAAAAATTACACAAATTACTGGAACCTTGCTAAAATGACTTTGACTTTTAACCCAAAAATGCATATACAATGAAATGCTGGGAATACTTTGGACAACTAGATGATATTTTTGGATATACTGAAAACAAACCAACTTGTGTCTAATTACTGGGATTATGATGGGCTATGATTTGAACTTGTGTTGGAGCCAGGGATGCAAACAGGAGCATGCTTGACAGAATGCCAGGAAGACAGTACTTTATGAAAAGGGAAACAGCCATGGCGTTCCACCAGCGTGTTTCTGGCTTCCTTTGCTTGTTTGTTGAATGGCACTTATGAAGACAACTTCTGTTACCACACAGTAGCTATTTTAAATTCCTTTCACTCATTAAGTCCTCTGAGTAGTGCTCCTCGTTGATGTTAACAGTTTCTGAGCTATCCAGCAGATGTGTCTGGTTGTGGCAATGTCTTTAAGGAAACAACAGACCTGTTTTCTGAGAAGATGAATTGGGTGTGATCTGATGTCTGCAGGGAAACCCTGAGAGTTGTGCTGCACTCCCCAGGGAAAGGTTGGTGATGGGGTGACTGATGGAACTGTAATTCTCCCCACCCTGATCTTAGGCTTCTGTGTTCCTATGGTGTATCATCACTCAACCTGTTTGCTGTTGTAGTTTTATACTTCCACTGAGGCTGGAACCAGTCAAAGCAAAAACTTCCTGCCCTGGTTCCTTCCAAAGGAGCTGAAAACCATTTCTGCTGTTTCCTGCTATTGGACTGTGAGGGTGCTGTAGGACTCTTTGGGCCGAGCTTTCTGAACAATGATACAAAGTGCTCCCTCTCTCCTAGTGCTTCATACAACCTTGAAATCACAGCTGCTACTTCAGAAGAAAAGTTTGTGAGAGGAGTTGTTTGTTGATAAGCAGCTGGATTAAGAATGGATGTCGGAAATACTGTGGTTGGTTAAAAAAAAAAAGTCATATCTCCCTATGCTGCCAGTGATGCTGAAACACATGCTAGTATGGACTATGAACTGCTCATAATTGGAATGTGTTGTCTTCCAAGCCCGTTGCAGACCATACAGAGCTTCAGAGCAGATTATTGCTGTAGGATCCATCACTGTGCAGTAGATGCTGGATGGACCACCCTGAGTGATGTCATTTCCTTTGTGAAATTGCTGGGTTTAGACAGCTGGTTGTGGAAAAGCAGTAAAATACAGCGTGTGCCAGTAGAGTATGGTTAGTGTATATAGTTAATGCCAGAAGCTGGTTACTGTATAAATCCAGCCGGAGCCAGCTGTGTGGAGGGACACTCAAGGCAAAGTTCCATTTAAACTGCAAGACCTCTCTGCACCCGGAGGCTGATAAAGGTGTGAGGTTTAGCACTTGCTGCACAGCTTACAGCCTTGCAATAGGTGTGAAAGCGAATTGTAGCAATACCTGCAAACCAGCATGTAGGGTGTGATGCAGAGATGACTCTGAATGTGGTTAATTTAGCATGTGGCTGTTAAAGAATTAATAAATATGTGACCAGGTGAGCCTTAGAAATCTCTTTTTTCTTCCCTCATGGGACACAGCTAGCTGCATTGACTTGGTGTTGTTCTGACCTTTCCAAGATTTGAGTTTTTCCTCATAGCAGTTCCTTGCCAGGTTGCTGCCTGTGCCTGTCCTCTCTGACAGACATCTCTTCCTGCCTGCACTGCCTTTCATCTCAGCTGTTGTTAGCCGCAACACTTAGCTGCAAAGTGCAGGAATCTTTTTTTGACTGTAGCTGTGTGGGGTTTCTAGCTCCCATCAGAAGACCCAGTAGGGCTGCCACGCTTCTTGCAGCGTGTGAGGTGGGCAGGCTGTTCTAGGTTACAGTGCAGCTTCTGTCCGCAGGTGAGAAATTTGAAGTCTATGGCTGCAGAATTCTGTGCCTCAGGCACTGTAGGTGAATTGAGGGAAATTACTAGCTGGAATAGAAAAATTGCATAGATAGGTTTAAGGGCATGATGCTGCATGATAATCAGTGCTCTGATTCTCTCCCAAACAGTTCTTGCATATACAGCTTCTCTCTTTTCACATTCTCCTTTCCTCTTTTCCTGTCCTCCTCCCTCTTAACTCTTCCAGTATCTTAAAATAACCTCTTCAGCTTCAGAGCTGTGTAGAAAGACTAGTATAGGTTTGATCTCTACAAGGCCTGCCGCTGGCTCTTCTGTTTTAGAGATTTTTGTGGTTGCTCGGGGAAAAATACCATTTCCCCCAGTAGTATATAAAAGTACATATGAATTGCATTTAATACATAAATATGAGTAGTATTAGAGTGTCAGGATTTATGAATCTCATAATTGGGTTTTTTTATCTTTCTTTTTCTTTTTTTTCCCCTGCAGTACTTTACTTCAAACTGTTCTTACTTGAAGGGGTAGGTATCTGTGTGCCTGGGTTCCCTCTGCTCTGAAGCAAGGGATGTTTGTGGATGCTAATTCTAATTTGAACTTGTCCTTTTAGTTAAGAAGGAAGAGTGCAGAGAATTTGGAAATTTCCTCTCTCCTGTAGAGGTGGCCTATATAACTTCTTGCCTTGCTCCGACTGTCAGGGCTCTTCCCCTGTTCCCATGGTGCTTGTGTTGGAGGACTTGCTGCTGTCACCATTTTTTTTCCTCCTCTGGGCTAGAATGCCACTTCCTGTCTTTCTGCCTTGAAACACTCATAGGGTTTATTCCCTTCTTAAGTAGTTCAACAGAAGAATGTTCAAGAATATATATCACATTAAGTCTTATTTTGCTGAAATACCATACAGTTAAGACTACAAGTTTTAGCAGATAGATGGGAAGTTAAGGTTTTCCTCCCTGAAATGCTGGGTGCTGTTCATTTTTTTTTTCCAGGTAGTCACATAATGCACATGAAAAGCTACCACCACCCTGTGGATTTAACATGAGAGTTTCTCTAGAAGCAGATGTTTGTTGGTTAGCATTTCTGGCAAGTTATGTTTCTTATCTTCAGTGTTGCTGACTCCTGCTTTACTGGTCACTCAAACACATTTCACCCACACCATTCTTCTGTGTAATCTTAACTTCGGCAAATGTGCCGACTGTTTGGTTTTTTTTGGTTTTTTTTTTTTTTTTTTACCCCAGAGAGATGTTTACCTAGACATTTACATGACTGGTGTGTAACCACGGGTTTTCTACAAGATGCAGAACTGGCAACATCATAGGAAATGTAGATCTGTAAGGGTGTCAGGCAACCTGCAGTGAAGATAATGTATGTAACATATGGACATAATAGTTATCAGCACACTGGAAAGTTGGAAGAAGAATTTGTAGGTGTTCACTCACTGTCACAAATTTGTGCTTTAGTATAAAAGGTTTTACTTTTAAGTGGCTTTTCTTCTGGGTTGATAGAGTACAGTACTGTCCTGAATCTTCAGAAAAGCAAGAAAGAATGGTTCTGATAAATGTGTTGCATCTTAATAAATTTCGACTCTCTCAAAATGTTAAGAAAAAAAGGAAAAGGAAAAAAGATCACTTCAAGCTGTTTTATCATAATAGGCTAAACCTTTGTCTTATTTTTTAATATTTACAGTTTTTTTCAGCTGCAGAATTTGATCAGCACCTCAAAGGAACTCGCCGTTAATACAATGTGTAGCATACTAGAGCTGATGAGGTAGTGGGCTTATTTCACAATTCCAAACCCCCACCTGCTGCTAAAATCTATAGCTCTTTCCTTGATCCTGCAGTATCCGTCTACCCCAGCACCTGCCACATTTCACTTAAGTAATTGTTTGAAAATTAAAGGTTACCCACCCTCCTGTGAAAGTTGGTGGAGACTTGTTCCAAAATCAGCAGCTTTTCCCCTTCCTGAAATAAATTTGGGGGTTATAAAACTGTGTCCAAAGTCATCACAAACCTGTGCTGGATTATGAGTCGCATTGTCACTTACGGTGTGCCTGAGCTTTTGTTTGGCTAATATGGACAAAGGAGTCTGCTTCACATGATGTAAGAAGTGTTTGCCCTAAGAAGAACAGAGGTCCTCTTGAACCAATTAGGCAAAAATAACAGCTGGGCTACCCACTAATAAGGAAGGTGCTGCTAAACCTCTTTTCATTGTGAGAAGAAATAAATCTTTTAAGGCTTACTCCCTTGCATTTTTATAGAGAGCAATTCTTTGAAAAATTCAGCAATCCAGCTGGGTGATATGTGCAGGAAGACTGTGAAGAAGATAAAGAAACTTTTAAAAATAAAAAATGGTATTATAGCTGTTAGATTTGGCAATTATAAATGTTTCATTGAAGATTTCAGTATTTAGAGAAAGTTTTACTGTTTAAATTGTTAAGAACGTGGAGTTTGGGGCTAGCACAACAGGCAGTCTCGCACAAGTTCCTTGTAGCTTGTTCTGCAAGAGGACATTCCTTCCTGGAGCAAATCTCTTCTGATATCTTCTTTAAAGGAAGGCAGCCCACATATATTTTTAGTAAGTCTGAGAGAAAAGCAGGAAGAGGAGGTCACAGAGGATTGGGACAGCTAATGCTAACTTTATGGCCTTACTTTTCTGTGAAAATATCCCCATCCTCGCCGAGCACCTACTTAGGTAGGGAGTGCACCTAAGTTGCCCTGGCAGATTAACTCTTCCTGAGGAAAACCTCTTAAAGCCTTAAGGGGGATGATTTGGAACTGGTCAGGCACAAAGAAAGGAAGGAATACCTAGAATTCCAGGATGGGTGCTACATATTGTGATTTACTGATTATTTAAATTTTTTTTGGTATATGTTAGCTCCAGTTATCATTTGCCACTATCTTTATCATCCAGAGAGAAGCACATCTTCCCTGGATCTACGGAGGAGAATAGTTACAAACCAGAGCAAATTTGACAGCATTTCTGTGCATCTGAGATATGTTCTCTTGGTAGTATCCTAGATTGTTTGGGGGACAAGGACAGATTTTTTTCCATACTCTTTACTGAGCAAATTTTTTTTTGTTTTAAGTTTATTGAATATGGCCCCCTTTCAATAGCTTTTTGCTGTTACTATCTAAACATAAGTAATTTTCCTATATGATAGAGTTACAAAATATTTGATGTGTGAATAAGCACTTAACTAAGCTGAATAGTTCAGCATTGAGTTATCTGATCTCTCAAAGGTGTATCCTCTTCTGAGGTACTATGAAGTGTGGGTAGAGACTTTCTGAGCAGAAGAGAAAAATACTGCTAGTTTTCCAGATGCCACTGCTGTGCATTGTGGAGGTGCTGCTTCTTTGTGTTTTTCATTCCAATCAGTGCACTGTGGGCAAACAATCAGGCAGGTCGCAGAAGAACTCAGTGGCACAATTATTCCGATATTTGTGGTTTTCTTCTATCAAAACCTCAAAACCATTTCAATGTTGTTAGGAGTATCTGTCTTTGTAAATATATTGTAGCTGAGCTGTCTTTAGAAATATAAATTAAAGAACAAATTCTAAATCATTGGCTGCTGTCCTAATGTCCTGGCTTACTGTTACTTTGGTCAGCGGGTGGCCTGGTCAGACTTTCCAAAGCCAATTTTCATTTTAAGATATTTTTATTTCTCTGAAATAGGCAAAGCCTTTGGAAAATGAGGGAGCAGCCTGCTTGTGCTTGTGTGTGTGGATGAAGGCTTATATGTGCAACAAAGTAGCTGTAGAGTTTTTATATTCTGTTTGCAGTAATAGTAAACAGAGCATCTAAAATAACCACTTGCACATTGCAACAAACACATCATCATTTGCTTAAAAAGAGTTATAATTACAGTTGACGAAGCATGGACACCATAAAAAATGCATTAGTTTGGCTTGACACATTAATTACCTGTTTTTGCAGATGTTTTTATATATTGTTGTGTGAACAGTTTACAAAATAATTACAGGAAAGTCATATGGAAAATAAACTAAGTGGGTGGTTTCTCGCCTTAATATTTTCATTCATGTGAATCTGTGTGAGGCACAGCTGCTCTGTAGCAAATGCAGAGGGAGAGAGAGAGAGAGATATGGGGAATCTTGAGGGGTTTTTATTCTAAGGTCTCTATGATCAGCCTTGCTGCACTTTTATATCTTGCTTTAGCAGTGTACTTTTTAAAAGTGTAAAATGACATTGCTGATTTAATCCCAGTGATCAGGAGGGGGGAGAAGCTTTGATCCTGATCAGATGAAACACGAATCTTCTAGTATCTAGGAAAATAAATGAAAAATCAATATTATTTTAAGCAGGATGATCTTTTATGAGCAGTTGTAAAGATTCATCAAAGGCTTTGACACAGTTTAAACATTTCCTGTTTGCTGCCATTTAAAGAAAAATGCCTTTCAAGTTTAAACTGTAATTAGAGAGATACCTCTTTAGATTATTGTGGGCTAACCACAGAATGGAGATAGGAGCCACACAATATTTAAATCAAAAGTTGTTAACTAGGAATAAATGATTATTCCTAATTTATTATAAAATAAAATTGATACTTTTGAAAATACACATTTTGCATAACTAAAACCAGTATTTCATGTCAAAATGTAACATTGCATGAAAAAATGCATGAAGTCTGAATCACAGCTTTGACATCTGTCAGATATGAGGATTTGTTCTAGTACTGTGTTTTAGTGATTTATTTGGTTTTAAGTGGACAGTTCTATGACCTCGAATTTGGCATAAATGCTAAAGATTATTTTTAGCTTAATGGGGTCTTTATTGTTACTCTCTGTGTTTGAGGCTTTTTAAGTAGCATTTATTCATTTATTAAATTTATATCCTGTATTTATTTACAGATTTTTGTGAGATGTTGGCTGTTTAAATGGGTATTTATTTATTACAATGTAGTTTTTACATTTTCTAGGTTAAACTAATGCAAAAAAAATAAAAAGCCAAAATCTTATTTCCATAAACCTAATTCTCAGTCATCCACCTGTTAAAGTATTCAGAGACTGAACTGTTAATGATCTTATCCACAAATACAATGCAAGAACTTGTTGAATAAATATTTTGTGAATTCACACCCTTTTTTATGGCTGAAGATTTTAATGAGGGAACAGTTTGCAAAGGTTATTTAACAAATTAGTTGAGAAGGAAAAGTAGAAGGAAAACTGAAATTAATGTCTTGTGAAAGTAGGGAGAACAAAGACAGCTCTAAGGGGACATCCTAGCTGGTTTGCGTTAATTACTGTAAAATTACTGAAGCGTTGGAAAAAAGCAATAAACATCCAACCTAAATACACATAACTAACAATTAAGCAGTAAGCTTGACTTTTATGATAGCCTTAGACACTAACCTAGCAGTTTTCTACCAGGCTGCTTGAAGGAAATGCTGGCTGAAGATTTGATTGTTGCTGTGCAGATGTCTTGTTTTCCCTGAGTGGCTGCCACTTCGTGTGTCTGAGAGACCGTGGTGCTCACCAGTGCATCAGCACGAGGAAGTTTCATGGTGCTTTAACACTGCGTGCAGAGATGAAAGCAAGAGAGTTAGTCGTGTTTTAGGAAATTGCAACACACACTTATAAAAAAAATACCGTGTATCTACTCTCTTTTGATAATGCCAACTTCAAGTTCAAAGAGTTGAGTGATGGGGTTTTTTTGATTATCCTAGCTGGGAGTAAGACTGGCAGTCTCATCAAGGGAACTTTTTACCAGGATTCCCCTAGGTCTTCAGAAAGAGAGAAATTACTGAGATATTGATATATATCCATAATATTGTATGCTGAAAGTGCACTGAATTTCTGACTGTCCCAAACCAAGTGTAGACAAAGGTTTTGGCAGAGCAGTCTGCGTCTGTATCCAAGGAGGTGACAATCACTTTTCCCTCCTGCTGTGAGGTGGATAGTAAAATTTACAAGAGGTCACTTACCACAGAACTTGGAGTAGACCCAAAGTCTCTTCTGCTCACTCTTCATGGAGTCTGGGTGTGATGGTTCTGTGTGTTTAGGTAGTCTCTAGTTGTGATATGAAAGCAATGGAAGTCTTTATTTAATAACTATCCACCTTGACCCCTACCTTTAATTCTGCCCTTGAAAATCTCACAATGTCTTACACATTGCCGCAATTGCCCCCTGAAAACCTCCTGCAGAAATTTCTGAATGCAAGCATTCACACAGTAAGCGCTCTGTCAGAAATTCTGTAATAAGCTTGCTCTTTTTTATGAGACTCATTCTTGATAACCCACAATAATCCTGTTTTTTTCTTATCAGTTACGAAGTTTCTGGTTGAACTCCTTCAAGGTTACACTCGGGTTCCTTTCATGGCCCCTTGATCAGTGTCTTACGAGTGCCAGTCTTCGTTATTGTCTGTTATCTGCCGTTGGTTGGGGTTTGTGTATTTGTGTGTTTAATTTATTGCCTTTCCTGTTCCTTGCCTTGTCTTTCATGTGGAGTAGCTGTTGGGCAGATATCCTTGCAGTTCCTTGCCCTGTTTGAGCATTGGTTTGAGAGGTGCTGGCTTGCACCTGGCAGTGCGGAGCCTGTCACAGTCAAGGCTTTGTTTCTGCACGTCTTGGTTAGGGCTGGGAGAGACTACCAGGGCCATATAAAGTCTCTGCTATCCTTCATTCTTCTTCTGGGACAGTTGTCTCTATCTTTTTTTCAGCATAGTAATCTCATTTCTCTGCTATAACAATTGTGTCTCAGAGTCTCTTATCTGTGCTTGGTGGTTGGGTGTTGCCATCGCAAGCTGAGTCTGTTACAGCAATGTATTGCTCAGGGTGTGAATGCCTAAACCAAACTGAAAGCTTTAGAGGGAATAAAGAGTTTGTGTGGTGTCATGGGGTTCCCACCAAGAGTGTGGGTAGATTAGAAATAATACAGTGGTCGTTCAGCCATCTGGAAAGTGAAGTAGTTGGTGCAAGTGCTTATTCCTTTCTTCCCATGTTAGCCCAAGCCAGGAGGCAAGGAACGTCTAGCACTGGAAAGCTGTAAGCAGGAGTTCTTACTGTCTCCTCAGTTGCCTTCTTGCTTTTAATGGCATTTCTCGACTTCATGTATAATTAGGAGAGTCCATACTGGAAACCTGAGGGAAAAATAAGTTTGTTGTTTCATTGTAAACTTCTTATTCTGTCTTTCCTAATTGATTTTGCTTTTTGGAATACAGCATTTGGATCACTGGTTTCTTTCAGTTCTTACTTATGTTATGACAGGAACATATACCAAATCACAGAAATATTAGGAAAGGCTTTTTATTTACCTTAGTCTATAGCAAGGCTTAATTTGTTATTTTTGTGGAACACTGGGATCATAGTACTGGATTTTTAGAAGATGCATATCTTTAGGTTTGATTATGAATTACCCAAAGGAAATCAAAAAGGTAGAATCAAAGTAGTCATGCTTTGATTATCTAGTACCTCTCTCTTTATAGATAACATACCTTTTTTTTTCTCCATTGAGGTGAATCAAGTCCAACTCGTCGAGAAGCTGTGAAAAGGAAGACTGCAGAATACCTTATGCGTGCTGAAAAAATTTCCAGTCTCTACCACAAAACCTCTGAAGATGCATCTGTTTCTATGGTAGGCTTTATTTTTTTCTGAACCAGAATTTGGTATAATTAAGTAGCAAAGCATATTCAAGCTTATGATTCAAAAGCTATCTAGAATTTCTCTTTTAGGAGGCCTGAGGAGTATTTTTATGTTGTGTTTTTGTTAAGTTGCCATTCTTTCTGATTCTTCATAATGTTATGAGGAGTGCTTGGTTTAATATGGGACTGCTTTTCACATGCTTTCCTACTGCTGATGGTTGATGATGTAGACATTTTTGATCATGCTGAAGAATCTAAAGGCAAAGCAAAAAACCACACTAGAATGTAAAATTTCATTTGACTTTTCCGTGAGAATGCTGGTTAGCCCTGTAGGGAGTGAGAAACCTGTTGATTTCTTTAGCCTAGCACATAGTGATGTATCAGAAGCAAATCAAGCACAGGGTAGAGAGGATCAGAATAATTTTCTACAGAACAAGCACTTAATAGAGCAAAGGTTCTTCCTGATCCTTTCCAATGTCTCTCTTGGAGATGCTTGTGGGATCAGCTCCTTCTTCATTTTTGAGAAGCTTCTGTGCTAATTCCCACTTTCTTGAGCGGAATACCCTTATCTTAGAACAAAGCTTGTTCTAAGACACCCTCAATAAATGTCTACCTTGCCCTTCCTTAAACGGTTCTTTGGGATTTACCTGTTTTTACTTTAGACTTTTACTGCAGTCATGCTAAACTGTGTTATTGTCAATGACTGCCCTATTGCAGTAAGTATAACAGCTGCAAACTTCCTGACTCTAATATCAAGGGATAACAAAAAAGAAGATTATTGCTTCTTACTTTGCACAGATCTAAAAATGCTTTAAGGAGACAACTGCTGAAAAAATTGGAAGCCTTCTAAAAGCTGTCTATCTAATAAGTAAATTCAAAAAGCAAAGACACTGATTTTTTAAGGGTGGATTTTTTCATGTTGAGAGCCCACAAGTACAATTTGAGGATGTTCCAAATGGGATATATTTTGTGAGGCTTGGAGTCTTGCTGTTGCTGTGAACTGTACTTTGAACAATTTAATATTTTGGACAGACATGAACTCCTACTAGGTATTCTTTCTTTGGGTCAAACACCCCTGAAAATGGGGAAGAAGCTATATTGAATGAAATCCTCAGTGTGTTTGGAAACTGAAGAACAAGAGAAAAAAAAAACCACGAACAACCTATTTTTGCCTTTTTATAAGTTTAAAAACTAACTGTGGTTGGGAAGGAGGAAGAAATAGGTTGCATTTTTCTATGTGAACTTGAGAGGTAAGGTATTTCCTCTTTTATGCTGTACTGAATAAGACACATGCCTTCTTTGCAGATCCAAAGAAAAGCAGATTTAATTGGAAAAAGACAAGAAAAAAAAAAAGCAGAGAGAAGAAAGAATCATTCTCCTTCTGTGTTGAAACTCAAAATTGACAAATTATGGCAAATCTTGTTTTGTACAAAGTATTGCACCTGGCTGACTCTCCTGTTTGCAAAAAAAGGCCATGTAGCCATGATTTAGCCTTGTTTTTTTCCTAAGTTTGTACATGTATTTTAATGTCCTTTATTTGCTGCTCTTCATAATGCATAAATTTTACTTTTATCTTAGAGCTTTGGAATTTGCTGATACCAAGGGCAGATGGTGCTTATGGGTCATGATGGTTGTGGTGAGGAACAGCTTTTCTCTGAGTTCATAGCTGAAAGTTGCCTGGGAGAAGGACTTACCTCCCAAAGTTACTGTAAAGGTAGTGGTAGGGACCACAAAGAATTGGCATGCTCTGGCTTAGTGTCTTAAGGAAAATGAGGAGTGTGACTCTTCCCACATGTTGGTTGCTGAGCAGATCTGAATTCCTGCACCTTAGTTACTGCTTATTATTTTTACTGCCCAAGATACTTTATAGTGGCGTTTGTATGAATTATTCCACCCCATGTGGACAGTGATAAGTGCACTGAAACAACCTGCATCTATATACAGTGTGATTCTTGGGAGATTCCAGTGGCAACTTTGTGTCCTTCTCCTAAAGACATTAAGTCCTTGGTGGGCAAGGTTAGTGCAGTGCCTGGGCCCCTGTTGGGACTGGCAGAGTGCAGTTTTGTTATGGCAAGCATGGTTCAATGCAGGGAATGCCATGGGCAGTGGGAGCACTGAGACCATTTGCACCTTGGAGGAAGAGGTCTGGCTAGTAAGTGAGTGTGGGCATTTAAGGCAAAGTGTTCTTGTTTGTGACCTAGTGTCACAGGGCAGAACTGCTTTGTCACCTGTGTCTGCTGTAGGTGGCTTTGTGTTTCCTATTGTGCCCTTAAAAGGAGCAGTCATGGGGATCAGCATCAGAACTAGGCTGACGTGTCCTTCTTACAGATGGAATTTTACTTCCTTCTCCTCCACCAGGCCAGAGAACTGTCCAGCAAGGGAAGGGGCAAGCTCAGAAGTGCTGGTTCAGTTATTCCTGCACTTCTCAGCCTATCAGATCTCCCAAAGGCTTGGGATGCCAGCTGTGTGCTGAGCCACCTGCAGCAGTCTCAAAAGACTGTGCCCACTAAATGTGCCCTCAGCTACCCCTTTGCCATCTGAACAGCACATGAAGGTAAAGCAGAGAGGGTGGCTTTTCTCTGGGGGCCTCGGGCAGGAGGAAGCCAGCCATTCTTTAATGGCTGGAAATGCCAGGCCCTTGGCCTCTTGGAAGACCAGATTTCCCTAAAAAGGCAAAAGTCTGGTATTTGAGAGCTGAGGAGCAAAATTGTCTTTGATGCTGTGGAAACCAAATAAAGAACAACAGTACTTTGTTACTTTTCAGCAGTGTAGCTCTCAAGGATAGCATCCGTAGCAACCACCCAGCTGCTGGCAAGTGCACGTGGTGAAAAGAGCAACACAAGAAGGTGGTGTTTGGAGAACCCTTGGCATTGTTATAGAACGGTTGTGGGTAAAGGGCTTAAAAGAAACATAGGGAGCTGCCACAACTGTGACCTTGAGCTGGGAACTCATCTGAGTGTCTTGTAAACATTGAGAAAAGCTTTTCTGTGACCCATAAGAGTAGAAGATGTGGAGACAGCTTCTGGAGCTTTTAAACAGGCATGTGGACCTTCTGGAAAAACAAGTTGCAGCAAATGCTGTCCTTTTCTTCTTCTCCCTTTGGTGCAGCACAGCAGCCTCAAGGACTGTCTCCTGGACAAGTGCTCCAGAGCGCTGTGTAAGAGCAGCACTGGGTCATTTTGCAGATTCTCAAGCTGCATTTTCTCCTCTGCCCCTTTGTAACTACCATCTCTGGGGAGCCGCCTCCAAGCCTGAGTGGGAGCGGCAGCAACAGCCTCTGAATCACACTGGATTGACCATCAGAAAGCTGCAGCCTTGCTTAGCTGTCAGCTGCTTGAACAGGCTGTGGGGCCATTTTAACTTTGGTAGTTTTTATAAAGTATATTTTTTACCTCTTTGAAATTAGTTCTGATTCTACTTATGCCTAACTTCATATATTCAGAGTTGTTTCTTTTTGCACCATTATGGAAGCTGTTGTCTTTTAAAATGTCAATTATTTTTGATTTTCAAAGCAATTTAGTAACAAGGGGTACATGCAAGCCTGATGCCCAAAGAGAAGAAGCAGTCTTTGTGGTTTCCATAAGATATCTTCCTGAAATTCTCATTAAATGTGCATGAAAATTACATGAAGTATAAAGAAAATGCACTGCCATAGTTCTGTGAGATATGAATTTAACATAAAATAAGAGATTCAGTCTCAACTGCTAGGATCACATCCAAGGTGTGTTCCAGCATCAGGAAAGGTGCATTCCCCAGCTAGTGCTTGCTGAGGGCCTTCTTAAGCACACTGTAGTTCTGTCTTGTTCAGATGCAGGGAGAAATCCAACCTGGTTTTGTCCTGGTGCAGAGCGAGGAAGGAGCCAGGATGTTTGCCAGACAAGGAGAGCTGGAAGCACTGTCACACCCATGAGGCAGACACCAGTGTATCTGCATCAAAACAAGGCATCTCCTTGCTGCAAGTGAAAGTCTGGCTATGCTACAGGTAGATAGTTACTAAAATTATCAGACTTAGACCTCTGAATGGCAAGGGGAGATCACAGACACTGATGTGCAGGTCTGCACTGGTGTTCATGGGAGTTCTCTGTTCTTATCCTGAGGATCTGTCATGACCGATGTCAAAGGTGGCAGCATTAGCAGTTAAATTAGCAGAGCTTTCTGGGTGAAAGAATGAAGAGGTGAACATAAAGATCAAATATTTAATTAGAGGGAAATCCAGGGAGAACAGCAGTTGTGCTGGGAAAGCTTTGAGAAACCAGTGCAAGGGGCATCACATGGATTGCTTTGAGCAACCAAGGAGGGACCAGGACTCCACCGTTCCTCATGTTACACAGCATCCCAGGAAGTAGAGGGGTGCAAGGAACCCCCACAAGAGATGCTGGGGTGTCCCCAGCCTGAGATGTACACATGGTGTGGTTCTTGGGGTTTCCCTGTGCGAGGCCAGGAGCTGGATGTGGTGATCCTTGTGGGTCCCTTCCAACTCAGGATATTCTGACTTCCCTGCAAATGATATTTGTGTCCCCTGGGCTGGGGATAGTGCTCTTGCCTTAAATGAGCTTAACATGAGATGCTCTTTCTCTTACCTGACTGGTTACCTCTGCTCTTATAACTGCTGGCAGTGATGCCAAAGCTGAGGCAAGAGCTGTGGCCATATTCCTTGTGTAGCTTGCAAAACCAGAGCTTTCCAAAGGCCAGCAGTGGCCACAGGCTGCCGAGTCCTTGCAGGAGCGTCGCAATCACCATCAGCCTTTTCTACTTGAAATTTACAGATGGTAACCAAAAGGTGATGGTGGGAGAGGAACTGGTAATGCCTATCCTCACTCAGATAAATCCAGCAATGCAGCTCAGAGGGTAGTCTGGAAATAGAGAGGGCCTGAGCACAACAGAGAAGATCCTGGGATACCTGAGCAGCATGCTGAGCATTTGGATAGGCTGCGGAAGGCCTTCTGCAGGCAGAGGTAGCCTGCCACTTTGTTCAGAGTATTTGTCCCATTCCTAAAAGCAAATGAAGCTTTTGATTTTTTTTTTTTTAATTCTCCTTCCTGTATTTTTTTTTGTTCCTCTCTTTTTTGATGAGAGTGGGGGTTTTTAGTTATTTTTCTTATTGCTGCTTAGATGCTGAGCTTGGATTTTTACTCTATTCAGAGGAGCAGGCTGTTTCATAGAGTGTTTAATTGCTGTAGTTTTGGGAATTGTTCTGGGAATTTAGAGTTTGCTTCCAGCCTGCTTCACAACAGAATGTGATGCCTCCCCATCACTGGGCTCTTCTATTAGATTTTGAAACAGTGAAACCAAAGTCCTGTAAAGAGCAAAACTGATAAAACTGGAGAACCTGCTGGGAGCTGTGGAGATGCGGATGTGATTGTAAATCCTTTTAAGGTAAGAAGTGGCTGTAGAGCACATATATAAAAAACTGTGTGTGTACACAGTATTACTGACTGTGCCACCACTGGTCACATTTTAGAGGACCTAAAATACATATACTGGGGTTTTTTGGCTCTTTGGACAGGATGGGTGCAGAAATCTGATTGTATAGCATTATTAGACAACTATTAACTTCTGTAGAGATGTATGAACTTAATTTATGGTTGAAATGTTATTCATAAGAGAAAATTTTAAAAGCGTGATTATTGAGGAATGGTTATAAAATGTAATAGCAAGCAGATAGAAGTGAAAATCTTTTATAGTAGTCTAGAGGATTAGGAAATGTTCTCTTCCTTTAAATGTATTCCTTAGAATGCTTTTGAAATCATGTCATGAATAAACTGTGTTAGCACAACTCTTTGTTTCAAAGGAAGCATTTCATTATTGCAGAAAAATTGCACACTCTCAAAATACTTCCAACAGCTCGCTGGAATGTGGAACTGAAATTAGGTTTGGAGAAAAAAGTTCATGTAGAGTTTTCTTTTTATGTTCTTCTTCCTCTTAAAGCCTTTAGTTTTAGATTGTAGAGTCTGGGCTGTTTTCTCTTAACTGGTGTTGGTTCTCCTCCTTGGCAGGGTTTATGTGACAAAACAATTATCAGATCGAGATAAATAAATGAAGGTAACTAATAAACTCCTAAACACTGAGCCCAGAAAAGCACACTTTACTCCAAGCTTTTTGCACATGTATTTATGGCCCTTTCTTTTGGGATTTGTGGGCAATGAGTACTTAAATAAGTACTAGTTTTTAAGAATTTGGAAGAAGAGAACGTTTTTGACTGGCAACATGAATGGGCCCAGTTTTGGGGAAGACTTTGGCCTTTGAGGATAGCACAGTAAGGATGTCTGAGGAAGAATAAATAGGGAGGCAGGAAATGGCTCTGCCTAGTTCAGGATCTTGGAGGTTCTCATCACAAGGGAAAAGATTTTGATTTTTCCTGATAGTTAAGCATTTCATCCACAGCATATTTGCTTACCAGCCATTTTCCTTTGTGACATAGTTGTTAAATATTGCCTCAGAATGCTGACAAATTAGAAAAACAGCTTTTTCTTCTTAAAGCGTAGAAATCAAGGAGTTTCACCTTCCTCTTCCTTTGCACCTTTGCATGATAGAAATGTACTTGGGGAGGCCAGGTTATGCTTAAAAGGAATTTGGCATTCAGCAGCTCTGAAAATGAAGTTACCTTATTTGTGAGGAAGACATACAGGTCTGTGGTTCCAGGAGAAGCTACATGTTGAATTTTTGGAGGAAGATCTAATGAATTCTCTCAGTTGGCAACTAGAAACTGCTGAAAATGTTTATTCACATGCCAGAGGTATATGGGATGCTTAAGAGGTTGATCTTTGTCCCAAAAGACTTCCAGTTGAAATGTTCCCCTCTCTGACATGCAAGCTTTGAGTTTGCTCTGAGAAACTACAAACCATAGTATGGACAAACAGCTATGTGTATTAGCATATTAACTACTTGAATGGTTAGCACCTGCCAATTTTCTTGCTGTGGTGTTAATTTCTAGATTAATGATACATAGCTAGCTACTTTTTTCTAAGGCAGCTTTAGGAATCATTTCTCCTGTGCACCTTATTATTAAAAGGATTTCATAAAGCCCACCAGAGAGCAAGAGAATCCTGTTTATAATTCTATATTTCATGTTCTTCAGACTTAAAAAGCCTCTAATTTGCTTTCTCCTCCTCAGTGATCTCTGAATTATTTTGTACCCGGAATACCTGTAAGGCTTTGATTGATTATTATTATGTGGTAAGAACTGAGTAATCAATTGCTGGGTTCCATTAAGCACAGAAAATATAAAAATTCATTGCTTTTTTCTTTTTTAAATTTTTGTTTTCAGTGTTATCTCGACTTTTATTTACTTGCAAGTTGTTTTTTTTTCCCCCTACTAAGGACAAACAGAAAACTTCTCCTTTCATCTTCAGTCTCTCTGATTTATGATAAATTTAGTTTCCTTCGGCCTGGCATTTGCTTCAGCAGGCAGTCTTCCTTCAAGTACCACCCTGATTGATGTATAATCTTTGATATCTTCCATTAGCCTCCAGGATCACTAAGTTCAAGGCCCTCTTGGAACCTAAGGAGCCCTGCCGAGGAACTGAAGACCTTCAGAGTCCTTGGGGTGATTGACAAGGTAATTCTTCAGTGTCTCTTCAAGAATTCAGTCATAAATCGACTGCATGCTGACATTTTGTCTTTGAAGCTGTGGATCTTAAGGATATGAAACAAAAGGGGAAAATGACTCAAATGCATCTGCACTTTAAAATAACAAAAGTAGAAGAAAAAAAGGCTTTTATCTAAGCAATTCATGTAAGGTCATGCAAAATGTATTTGAGCTAAAGGATAAGGTACATGTTTGGTAGCATTCAATAGGATGAGGCCTGGTTTTCAAAAATGAAATCATGGTTGCCATTCTGGGGTAAGGACAAGTTGATGCATTTTCAGTTGGACAATCTGGTGGATACTTGAAATACAGACGGGTAGAAATTCTTACTTTTGAACTCTTACTTGAAATGGGAACTGGGGACACACACAACTGTTCTTCCCTGAGAATTCGGAATTCAAATCCCTTGCCAAGACAGAGATTCAGCAATGAAGCCAAGCTTATTTTTGAGTCATGCAAATAATGTCTTCCAAAATCCCAGGATAATACCCATCTGTAAACAGTAAAGGACCATACGGATTTCTTTGCAAGCCTAATTAAGAGACCAGAAGAATTGTTGGGTTGTTTTGATAATGCTGATTAGTTACCACCTTACCAAATACTTTTAAGATGATGTATTATTCAGCAGTGTGACAGTGGCTAATGCAGACTGTAACGGCTCGTTTCCTTTTTGCTGTGCCAAATCCCTTGTGCCTTTTGATAGTTCCTTATGTAGTCCCTGGTTTGTGCATGAGCTACTGATGCATGGTCAATTTATGCATTTGTAACGTGCATCAAAAACCTGTGGCTCATCCCTTGAGGTCTGTATCTGTTGCTTTCTTTTTCTTGTTGGACTGAACCTAGCTATTGGGACTGGTTTTTGTTCTTCTTTGCCCGTTTCGTTGTAATTGTGTGCATAAGTTGATAACTTCTCCTCAGAGGGCTGTATACATTAGGTATTATGGTTGTTTTTATAGCACACAAGGTTTTCTAAGCTCTGACTTCATATTCATTGTATCTTCTTTCCTCAGCTCTAAGTACAGAATTTAGCCTGTATTCCACTCTGTGTACATATCAGAGAGACATGTTGGAAAGAGCACCTATCTGTAGCACCTGTTAGTAGGTGCTAACTAAATTAATAGCCACTAAATGGATGCAGTAGGCATGGATTTTGTGAATTAGTTTGACAGAGTGAGCCTGCAAAAATGTTGGAAATGGATCAAGAAAGACTTTTTCAGTATCTCCATTCTTGTGTAATGATAATGAGCAGCTACTGGAAAAGATCAGAATGAAACTTCTGGAGTCCTTGGTGGTACCAGATCTCCTTAGCTCTCTCTGAGCAGTTTCAGTAAGTGTCCCAGACGTGAGCTGAACATGTCCAGATCTTTGAAGCAGAGTTGGGAAGAATCAGGATTCTAATGATGGCAAAAAGACAAGGTTCTCAGAGTTGGAGATCTATGCAAGGAGTAGCAGGCCTGTGCGTACAGCTGGAATGCTCCTGTGCAAGCAGTATCATAGGGCTCAGAGTTCATGTTTATTTATTGTGGAAAAGGGAGCCGGATTCTTTCAGATGTCTTGGTACTCTGCGTTCCTACTTCCAGGTTCTCTTGTCACCAGCTTAGCCTTATTCTGAGTATGCTGCTTTTGATCATATATTTCTAGGTGTTTGTAAAGTTGTGAGGCAAATGAAAACCTGCTTGCTCTAAGCCCGGAGAATATTTTATTTGGTTTTGTAATGCGTACACAAAATGCATGTGAATATGAAGCAAAAGTGTGCACATGTATCTGTGGGCTGGAGATGATGCCCCTGCCTTTGGTTTAAAGCACCATCTCCCTTCCTTCCTCACCATCACTGTCATTTCCCTCCTTCTCTGCTTCCATATGCCCTAAAGCTCACATCATGGAGAAATCCAATCAATGTGTAAGTATCCTTGCTGGAGCCAGCACATGACGTAGCGTGCTTGTTCCTGAAAATGGATTTTGATTTTCAGGGCCAGCATTGAAGATGCCATGCTTTTGGGCACAAGGCTGTAACTGATCCAGCACCATGCAGAGTTTTGCCTGAAAATAATCTTCCATTCTAACCCTAAGGTAGCTGCTTTGGTTTCAGCAGAAAATGGGTGTGTGGGTAGTAATGAGCCACTGGCATTGTAACTGCTGGCTTGACTAACCCTGTGCAAGACTGACTTAAACACACTGACTTAAAAATGTGTTGGTTGGTTTGCAGACTTGTTCTCCCACTGCTGAAACCCAGAGTGGTGTCTGCCTGCTGCAGTGCTGCCTCGAGAAAACCAGCTGTTAACCTTCCCTCATTCAAATGCTGAAAGGTTCAGTGCTTTCCCTTAGAGTAATGTCACTCTTTGTTCTTCTTTTGAAGCCTCTTGAAGTGTTTTGAATTGGCTTCATTTTCACAGACAAAATGCTTGTTGCTACCTGAAACTCTGGGTTTTTCAGACTATTTTAGACTAGGCAGGATGATTAGATATTTAATTTTAGCCTAGTTTATTCTCAATGTGCAATCTTTCTTTCCCTGTCTGCCCTTTCACCTTCCTTGTCACCTCAATAATTTTTGTTGCCTTAACCCTTTTCTGCTAAATCTGAGAGAGTTAGAGATCTTAGCATTATTAAACTCCTTAAATTATTGTGAAAATTCAGGGAAGAATGCCTATATCTGCCTTGCCTCCCATCCTGCTTTTGCTCTCATGCAAAGGCTGTAGTATAAATCTGACTTTTAGTAGACCAAAGAGGACTTAGGTTTTGCTTGAGGAAACCATTCTCTTTTTTTGAGTTCTGCTGCTGCTGTGTTTGCTCACTTCATGATGTCAAAAGTTAACGAGGTGGTGTTTGCAGGTATTTTATATGTTTAATATGTAAAGAGCGTGCCTGTGAGTAGGTTTCTGTAAATAGAGGTGTAATCTAATTGCAAGGGTGGCTTTTGTCCTGCAAATGTTGTGGAATCTGAGGTACTGCTGTTTGAGCAGCAAAGCTCTTATTAATGTTAGCAGAGATGCTGCATTGAAAACAAATACCTAAATATTGTAGCTGTTGTTATCACCAACCACAAATGATCAATTATTTTATCAGCTCATGTACCTTAAAGTAGAAAACTTCTTTTTTGGAATAGGGAAGAGTTTTGCTTTCAAAATTTGCCTAATTAAAAATCAAGGTTGCAGGTTCTGTGCTGAGTTTCTGCCCTAGGCAAATCTTTCCTTTGAAGCTACAACCGGCCCCTGAAGAAACGACTTTGTTATGGTGCTGCTGGATACCTTCACAATGCTGTTTCAAACCCAATTTCTTATTCTTTAGAAGCCTCTGTTATTTAGATTCATTCAATTTAAAGATTCATCTTGAAAGCAGAGTGCATTAAGTAATAACTATGCCTCTGTAACCAGTGGCTGTCATTTATGTGTCTTCTATCCCCTCCCCCTGTCCCCCATCAAGGCACGGTGTCAGTATTGGCACTGGTGTGGCTGTGTTCAGTTCTTCCACAGCTGTCCATACATTTGAGCTGTTGTTGAGTACTCTTGTTTGTTAAGCTTTATTATGAAACTTAATAAAATAACGTACTCTCATCAGGGTCTTGCTAAAATTATTTTGGGAATTTCTGAGATAGATAACTGTTTTTAGAAAATGGAAGCAATTCTGTTAATCTTGAATATAAGGGGTTTTTTGTGTCTCCCATGCTGTCGTGAGAAGTCGTAACTCTGGTGGGTGTAGATTTCGGTGAAGTGACTTTAAAAATATGCAGGAGAACCCAACTAATATTATTAATTATTTATAAAGTGTGATCACTGCTTGTCTGCTTAATGAGTGAAAGTGCCAAAAAGCAGAAATATGTAGAATATATGTCAACTTCACGTGCATAATCTGCAGACCCAGAGTTGAATGCAAACAGGTCATGGCTAGTTCTAATGATATTTAATCAGAGGGGAAGGAGGGATAGGCCCTCCTTATGGCAGCATGTGTGTTGTTGTGTGTGAATGACAGACATAGCTAACCAAGTCCTGTTAGAGTTTGTTAGTAACTTAAATATTCAGCCTTTTGTTGTGAGGTGAGATTAAAGACTCTTGCAGCTGTGAAACCGAGTTGACCGTAGCAGATGTTTTCCCTCCTCTGGCTCTCAGGTGCACTCCGTCAAGCGTCTTTAGATCATCTTATAGATTTGAATGAGTGGCTGTGTGTGCCTAAGAGCTGTGGGGGAAAGGGAGCTGGAATGTACGTACAAACGGGGCATAATGCAAAATAGCAGTGGCAAAAAGTTGAAAATCTGAAACTGAATAATAATAGTAACTATTCATACAAATAAAATTTTAAGAGCTGGTTTTATGTTTTGATAACCTTTTAGTTTCTTAAGTGGCTTGCCAAGTCCTACAAAATCAAATCAACTACAGAGTTATTGTCGAAACTGATTTCTTGGCTCACTACCTTCCTTTCCCTACTGCTGTGGGATTATTCCTAAACTACAGTCAGGTTTCAAGCCCCAAGTAATAAAGCTTTCTCAACTTTAAAACATAGTCTCTCTGCCAGCTAGAGAGAGTCCTGTCCCTTCTTCCCTGCCCTCAAACACCTGCCACTTGTTTTCCTGAAATCCTTCCATTTACACAAATCTGAACATTTCTGTTTGTTGTTGTAACCCTTAGTTTCTCTCTAGCTTCTTTTTTGTTTGTCTCACTAAAATTTCTTTAGACTTGAGTGAGATTTGGTATAGTAATGCAAATTTTGCCCTTGCCTTTAGAAAAAAGGAATTACATTGTTGGACTTTCTTCTGCAGGCTGTACTATATGTATCTTCTGGCCTTCAGAAAGAAATAAATTATTGAGATATTTTCTTTTAAAACAAAATGATTTAATTTTATCTTCCTAACTGTTACTAAGTTGCTTAGTACGTAATTGGTGCTAGGCAATTACTCTGGGATGCCAGTGGCATTTCATATTGTAAAATGCTTTCACTAGTAAAACCTGCCAGATATATTTTCTAGGTTAATATTTCACCATTTGTGAATTATCGGCTGGTTTCTAGTTTACTTTAAAAAAATGGACTTTCCTCTCTGTTACCAACCAACTCAGAGTATTTAAAAATTCGAATTTGAATATATGCTGCTTTCTTAGCATTTTCATTATTTAAAGCTGCACCGTTTGTCTTTTAAGTACACTATTATTGTAAGTCATAGAATATACGGGCTCTAAGTTCCTTAGAATAATGGTTTGAAAGGAGGAATAATTGCAAACTAAAGATAATTCATATTGCACAGGTATAAGGATAAGGAGTAATCACATTTTTCATACATATTAGCCAAATGTAATCTCTTTCTGTAACGACAGAGGGAGACGAGTGAGAGTCTGGGTGTTGTAATCTGAAAAGTGACAAGAATAAATCTGTGTTAAGTAGGTCTTTTAATCCTGGTAGCCTTGTGACAGCCGGCACAGCCGAGGAGAGCGGGAGGAATTGCACCCCTGTTCCTGCCCATCAACACAGCCATGTCCGGAGCGCAGCACCCAGCTGTGCTCCAGCCCCAGATGAGGTTTGCTTGCAGTCCCAAATAGTTGTGCCTGAGATCAGGTGGACGTTGTCTCGTTCTTGTCATCTGTCACTACAGCATTTTCCAGCTGGTGGGGTAAGCACAGGAAAAAAATCCCAGGTGATCATCTGATACATACTCAAGTTTGTAAGACTTTTGTTAGGCTATCTGTGCTATGATAAGGGCACCTTTGTTTAGCAGATAAGGACCAGAGTTAATAGGTGGCCCACTGGTGACAATATTACATGATGTGTTTTCAGTGTAGAGCAGCAATTTAATAACAAAATGGAGCTGGTTTTAAAGTAATCCCTTAACTGTGGTTTGTCTTGGAAACCTTTCTGCTGTCTGGTACTGTAGTAAGAGATTCTATTCCATTTTCTTTGATCAGGCATGAGGTATTTTTCGCTTGTGTTAGCGAACCTAAAGTCACATTTTTGTAAGCAAATGTGTTGACGTGTTTATTTTGGTTAGTGTTAAAAGCTGCTCCAGTAAATAAAAAGCACAGATATGTTCTGTGCTATGTCCTGAAAGAGCGGAGACTAGGAAAAAATCAGTATGAGATGCTGGGCAGGGGAGAAGGGAAGGGGGGAAAAAAATCCCAGAAAGGAAAGGGGAACTGGGGAAGCAAATGTCTGCAGCGTGACAGGATTTGTGCGTTAGTGCTGAAGCCACCCGCAGGAGAGCAGCGCAGTTCAGAGCAGTCCTCAGCTCTCCCAGTGCTGTCCCCCGCGACCTTGGTTGGGTGCTCGGCGGGTGACTGCTGGTTCACCATGTTCTTTTTTCCTGGTGACTTGCCTGTTGCCTGCCCCTGGCTCTGTGCTCCCCCTTATGCTGACTTCTGCAGTATTCCTTCAGTCTCTTATCTCAGGGCTTTGATGCATATGTTCTGAAGGTGGCCACCGTGACTTTGGGTGGCAGCAGATGGTAAACCTTCAGGCTGCCACCGGCTATACTGGTGTTAAGTTGGAAACTTCACGTTTGATGAAGAATCAGTAGTGCATATGAAAGAGCTTTTACTGCAGAAATATCTTTTAATTAAAATAGAATTAGCATACCGAAACATTTGCTAATTTCTGTGCATTTGTAGGATCTTAAAATTAACTGTTTTCTTAAAGCTAGACTATGGTTATTTACCAGGCAGATTTTATTTTATTTTTCTCCAATTAATTGTAGCTACTATACTGAATTGAATTTAATTTATTTTCCTCTAAGCTGTTGGATGCACTGTAAATCAAATATAAGAAGCTAATTTTTTTAAGTTGCTGCTGTCAGCATCAGAATTAACCCTTGGCTTAGGAAAAAAAAAAGAATTCACAAGTAAGAAATCCTATTTGGTATCACAGAGGGGTATTGCTGTCTGCACTTAGTACTGAGATGCTGTCATGCGGTGCTGCTGCCTTCACTTGTTTTTTTGGGATATTCCTGGGAGCTCCAGTGCTTGTACAAAATTAGGATGTCTTTGCTGCTGAAGACACTTATTTACATTAGATATTTATTTGTGGTAATTGCTATTTGTGTATCAGTGGTTTTGGCCATGTTGAGGTTGTCATTAGTGCAAAGAAATAGAAAAACAATGAGTAAGCAACAGTGCCGTAAGAGCCAGCATGATACGTGGACCTTGACTCTGTTCGTCCATCAGTATTACAAATAGGATTTTGCCATGTCTCCTTTTGTGTCACAGTCTAGTTGCTCAGTGCCCAGGAGTGCCCTGCTGTGCCTTCTTCTCCCTCCTCCCTGAGACAGGATGCTGAATGTTACAGCCGTCGGCTCGTTGTTAGATATTAAATATTACAGCTTACATGGTGGAAGAGGTTCTGTCAGCTTATGTGAGCTAGAAGCAGCCTAGTCTAATGCCAGCATCTCTGTGTGATCTGCTCTGGAGAATGTTGAGTTCTGTCCTAGGAAATGCTCTTTGGAATCCTGTTTTGCCCCATCGTGCCATTAGGGTGGGGACTTGTCACTTTGCATTTTAAAAACAAATCTTAGAATTACAGAAGCACTTTTGCAACGGGAGAGAAGTGTGAAGGAATGCAAACAGGGGCTTGGTGCACTGCTGTCTATAAATTGGCTGTTAATCATGAGGTGAGGAGAGTAAGTTGGCACCTGGGTCAGTGGTTAGGTGTACAGTTGTGCCCTTCTGCAGCAAGGCTGTAATGCATCCAAGAGCTGCTGACCTTTCTCTGCTCCGGGTGAGTGATAAAAACTCAAGCAAATATACTTCTGACCCTCTCTTCTGGATTTACCCCTTCCTGGAATAGTTTTCTGATAGAGACTTACCCATTCATGTCGTCCTTTAATTATCTGGGAAAATCTGGTTAAGCCACATCTTTGCAATAATGCATGCAGGCTGCTTTCCCTTGAAACAAGTTTTTGATTTGGTGGGCCCGTGTAAAATCTGCAGTCTGCCAGGCCAAATGGACCATCACTACATGAATTTCTAAAATTACTTCCGAGGCTCTTCCTGGGCTTCTTGGAGTCTCTTTTGAGGTAAAGGTTGGTACTGAATCAACAAAGAAATAATTGTCCCTAAAATGAAGTGGAGCTGTAAATGAGGTGTTAATCACTCAGGAAAGGTATGAAACTTGATGGGAGGCAAAAAAAAAAAGCTGGTTAGTTGGACTGGGTAGTCCATCTAGGTAGTTAACCTCAAAGGCACAAGGATATTAGTTGTTGTTATTGCAGGTGTAAAACTGTAGCTGCTGCCTTCATGTTGATGCTGCAATATAACAGCAGATGAAGTTACCCTACAGGGACCCTCTGTCTGCTTTATTCGTGTTAGTGGTCGTCGTTCCATACCTCAACTTACGAGGTGAGGGCTCAGTAATCTCTTCTGTTGCACCATATGCTAATACAGTGCTGATAAGCAAGTGTGAAAAATGAAAGGGAGGAATACATTAATTGTATTTGTGCAATAAGGTATGCTATCAAAGGTAATTATTTCATGACAGTTTTAGTTATAGCAGTTGTTTTATCATGGAATAAAAGATGGCTTTAGGAGCCTTTTATTGGAAAGACAATTGTATCAAATTAGTACCAAATTAGATTTTTGTCTTTATAAAGGTGAGCAAACCCATGAGCAGTTTTTAAATTGGTGTCTTCTACTCTACAAATGAACAAATCCTGTTTGAGGGTTAAAGAAGCTATTATTCTGTCCTTTATGCTGACAGCTTCATTACTGATTGGCCTACTGTTGGTATTAAAAAAATGTTTGGCTCCTTATGATCTTCGTGCATGCAACTATAATATTAATACAGACCACAGAACTGTTCATTAAGAAATGACTTCAAATGAGGTTGATGCTTGTAAATCTGGAGAGATACAGATGTTAAATGCTGCCATTCCTTTTCATATACAGCCGTATGGCTAATAATTTCCAAGTGGCTAAAGCTCTTGTTAGCAAGAGTGCTGGTGTGTTAAGAATGGCCCTATAAATAACTTTAAGAACTGAAGTTGAAGGTGCTTCTTTTAAAGACTATTGTTAACTAAACATTATTGCCAAACAGATGGAAAGCATTCACCAGCCTGATGTTTTTAGGTCTAATTATATTACCGCCAGTCCTGTACGGCTCAGTTGAAGAGGTGTATCCAGAGGCCAATTTATAATCATTTAGCCAACACCTGTTTGGGAGATATTGACAGTCAAAGGGCATATTAAAAAAAAAAAAAAAATCACATATGTTCTCGTATTTATTGCCTCAATGTGAACAGTGTCTAGTTGCAAACAAACTTGAGAGAAGAGGAAGGAGAGTGATTGTAAACACATCGATGTTTCCAAACCATTTTAATCTTGTTTTGCCACTTCTTGTGAAGTGGCTTTTATTTTTCTCTTTTTCTGTTGGTTTTCTTTGGTTGGTTGGTGTGGTTTTGAGTTTTTCTTTAATTTTAATTTTACACCTTTTGGTGTAAACATCTTAAAACATCTGTAAACAAAACCAGTTTCACAGTTGTTATTTATGGAACTGGTTTCCACTGTTTCTGGAAACCCCATGTAAGAGGCCTAAAAAGTTGTTTGGCAAACTCAGTGGTCTGGGCATACTTGCCTTTCCTTACTATGCCCTTGACATGGAAACTGTGTGTCACTCCTTTGTTAAAAAAATCTCAGTAGCACCAACTTCTGTTGATTTTTTTTCTCCCCCTGAAGATACCGAAAAGCTTTTAAAATTGGGTGCAACCCTAGTAAAAGAGGGGGGTCTTTGAGATGGGGAAGAGTCTGGCACTTTTTTTGTTTTCGGTGAAATATGTTGAAAGAGAAATGATTAGAAGAGACTTCAGTTCTCCTTCTCATGTTTGAGATGCAGTGGGGAGTAAAGTAGGTTTTGAATGTGACCATCCCAAAGAGCAAAGGTTTCTTTCTTTTGGAGATGGCATTGCTGCCCCTCACAGCAGGGGGTAAGGGAGGCTGTGCATGGTGTTTTCCTTCTGCCACCTGATGAAGCCATGTTGCTCCTGACATGTCATTCCTCTGCAAAAAGCCTTTTTGGATGCAAGCTGACTTGTCTTCACTGCACCTTGTCTGTTCACTTGGAGTTGCTGCATCTTGTCTATTAAACTCCAGAGTTTGGTAACCCCAGTGCCGGCATGGGAAGGGAGCCTTTTAGAAGTATGAGTTTGCAGCCTAAATATTTAGGTATAACTGTATGTGAATGTTTATACTGGAAGTTTACAATGTCTGATGTAAATAAACAGTTAGGGCACACTCTTGGTCTTGTTCCTACAGAGGGAACAGGAGAGTTGAGCTTGTGCTTGTGCTGCTCGTGTGGCTGTCTTGCAGCTGGTGCTTTTGAAGCAAATCTGTGTTCTTAGAGTTTGAAAACAGTTAATTCCTGAGCAGGGTGGCTTGAAGGCAGAGGGTTCCAGCTTTCTAAAGATGCAGTTTCCTAAATGTATAGACACACATATATATCCTTCTGTTTGTTTTGTTTTCAACACGTAAACAAATGGAGGTTGCTATGTAGTTGTTTAGTGCTTCTCTCATTGCTGTGTTTGAAGTGCTTTCAGTAGAGGTGATGCACTGCTAACAGAGATGCTCTTTGCAGCTGAAGGTGTGCTCTCTGCAGCAAACCCATCCACACTTTTGTCTCTAAATAAATCCTCTTTTTTTTTGTTGTTACCCTAATTTTAGAGGTCTATATCATCAGTCATTTCTTCGCTAAAAAAAATGACTGCTTATCAAGTCTGTATGCTGCAAGGGTTTAATTTTTAGATTGCTTATATCACTTTCTTTGTAAGAATAGTCAACATTAGATTTAAGAACTATGTTTTGTTAGCTTACACATGTGAATCTTAAATATTTCTCTGAATACTTTTTGCTTAGGTTTTGCTTGTAATGGACACTAGAACACAGCAGACCTTTATACTGAAGGTGAGTAAAATCTTTTATTATATGACCTTCTAAATTACACCAGCACACAAAGATCAACTTAGAGGTAATTTTTAGAGGTATCCCTGCAATATATTGTTATTATGATAATACATATTAAGTGCCCTGGAATTCTTTTTGTCAGCACTTGGTTGCATTCCTTTCCTTTCTCTCTTAACATCCCTAGTTCTCAGATGTGCTGGTTTAGTCACCTGAGTTGCCTCTGGTTAGTGAGGCCAACACCTTCACAGGCTTTGGTAAAGAATCACAAGTTTAAGGTGCTGCTTAAAACATCTGTAAAGCCCTGGTGGCTCAGGACTTCTGATGAAGGTGAAAATTGTCCTTAATCCAAGCACATCCACTGCACTTTGTGTTTGGTCTTCTTTAGCTGAAGTATATCCTACCGGACAAAGTGGGTTCTGGATGAAATGTACAACTGGTCTTCTTCAAATTTGTTTCCTTATGTTTTACATCAGTAGTCTGAGAACTGAGTTTAATGTTACTAACCAATCGCATTTAAGAACAGTTATTTGGTCAGAATAAAATTTTTCACATTACTCTTTTATGTTTCAGAAAGTGTTCAGATCAAGACTCCCAATATGCTCACAGCATCTGTGATGCTGAGAATTAGTTTAGCTATGAGTATTGTTTTTGTGGCCATTTACTTCAGGCTCCTTTTGTCATGAATTCCACTGCTAATGGGAGGCAGGATTGAAAAAAAAGCTGTGTCCCAAACATGAAGCTGTAATTACTTGTTAACATTTTGTAACTTTGCTTCAGATCTGGCTTACAACCCACCTTAACTTTGTGCATCGGCCTTTGAAATTATATGTGCAGGATACAGAAAACCTGTTTGTTTCTGAGAAGGGTTTATTTGTGAATATTGTATATTAAAACCTCACATTATCTACTGGCAGAAGGGTAACATTGAATTTCCCATGTAACTGCCTATGTTTATCAATATTGTAATAGGTCACACTATTGACATAATTTTTTTTCTCTTTCTCTCTCCCCTCCCTTTCACCCTCCCACATCAATTTTTTCACTTCTGGCAACTTCATCCCTGCACTACCTCCCAAAAATCATTGCCTCTCAAGGAGACTTAATCCTTTTCTTTCTTTTTTATTGAGGTGGTTGTTGTCTTTAGTAAAGTAAAATGAAAATGTGAGGATCACCTGTGAGGCTAAGGCATTCTTTTGTCTTTAGGACTTGAATTGAATTTTTTTAATAGTGTCTTTTGGTCACACACAAAAATAAAATTTTAAAAAAAGGTCACAGGGAAATAACTGAGTGTCATCCTGATGACTTAGTTTGAGAGAGATTCTAATAAAAACATTGACCCATGTAATTGATTTTAATGGCAGCTTTGTGCCATCTTCTGTTCTCTGGAAATGCGCCAGATGCCATCAGCACAGCCTCGGGGGACCGAGGGGCATAGAGCAGCAGATGAGTGGTTTCTCTGAAGCCCAGAGTAACTCGGATAGATTAGTTTGGTTGATAAACACAGAGCACAGCAGGCTCCAAAGGCAACTGAGGGTACAACTGACCTTTTTGTTCTCTGTCAGGGTCTAAGGAAAAGTAGTGAGTGCAGCAGGAGCAGAACGACCATCATCCCCCGCTGCGTGCCCAACATGGTGTGTCTGCACAAGTACATCATCTCCGAGGAGTCTGTCTTCCTTGTGCTGCAGCACGCAGAAGGTTTGTCTCTCCTTTAAGCGTATTGTTGAAAAGAGTCTAAGGTTTTCACTTTTAATCAATGGTGCACTTCATTGTCAAATTAATCTCTCATACATCCAGTTAGAATACTTCTAGTATGCCAGAGAGATGTCATGGAAGACACCCCACTCCGTTCCTCTGTCCCTCCCCCTTTTCTCCTCTCATTCTGCAGTGGATCTGATTCCTGCTTCAAATGGCCTCAAATCCTGATGGGTTACTTGAATTATATGCAGCAATACTGAAAGCTTCAAATTGTTTATTTTCTACAGGAGAGGGAGTGCTTTGACTGCAACAACTATCTACATTATATACAGTTATCTCTCAGAGATAAAGTCTTTGGCTACTTTCATAAACTTTGACTAGTAAATCTTTTTAGCATCTCTAGTTAAAATGGCAAGTATTTGCATAAGAATTTAATAGCTCTGCTAAAAACCATGAACATTTTCCTGTTGGTTAATATTGCACTGATCTGGATTTTTAAGAAAATAGCTAGTGGCATCACACAGGAGTTCAAAGCAGAACCACAGAGTTGTGCCTTCAAACTATTTATAAAATTCCTGTTAAATATACAGGGAACAGGTGGCACAAAATAATTACATTTTGATTTTTTTGTCTAACACCTGGATTTAAATATTCCCTAAATGTAATTACCCATATTTGTTTAGAATGAGTGCAGAATATAAATTTTGGGATTGCTAATAGTTCTTTTTTTTTAGGAAATGCTAATAACTCAGACAGAATGGATGATGTGAAGGAACTAAGCTGACTGATAGAGAAGATAATTTTATTACATTGAATATGATTTCTTTTTTTCCCTAATAACTTGAATTTTGGCTTTTTCATGAACAATTTGTCATATGAGGCCAGTTAAAGTTAGCTTTGCTACAGGAGTGACTGTTTCTGCAGTGTGTCTTGGTTTTGCCATGAGCAGTTATGCATGAAGAAAAGTTATGCATGAAGAAAAGTGGTGCCTGATGGGGGTCTTGGGAGTTTACAGTGCTGCTCTGTACAGTGTTACTTTTCTCCAGGTGTGTGTAATAATACACAAGATAATTGAGAGATTCTCACCTGAACTGCAATCTCCACATAAACTGGTACATTTTGTTCAGAGAAAAAGTATTTTTAAAAACCCACAACCAAAGAAACCCTCAAACAAACAAAAAACCCCACCCACAACCCTTGTCAGATACCAGCTGCCCTTAAGGCTAGTGTAATTACATAATTTTAAAAAACCCTTCCTAATATTTCTGCAGTTTCTGAAGTCCTACAGTTTTGCTCTTCTCTCTAGGAAAAATGTTCTTCCTCAAGACAGATGGAAAAGTGGGTGGAGTAGTAGTGGAATTTTGTGGGAGAAATGGTCAGATATAAGAACAAAACTTTTAAGGAAGGCCTAATGTGAGCAGCTGACAAAGGTGATCTCCTTGAAGTGTTGATTTTATTGTGATAACAGAAAAATAGAGACATTGACATCAGAGCTCTTTCATTCTCATGAGCCTACTGTCTGGGCTCAGGACAGGCAAAGGGAGAGGAAGAATGATACATTCTGTTGTAAAGAGGGGTGGCTGGGCTACACAGTGATGAGTAAGTTGCCTGAGAATATATACAACAAGTGTATTGCAGGTGTAGGGCCTGATCCCAAATTCTGAACTGGGGCAATGGCCACTGCACCTCACCCTGTCCTATGAGACTGATGCTGGAAAGTGATTCAGGAGAAAGGCTTCTAACTCGATGTGAAGAAAGGATACTTAAAAATAGGGCTAAAATTATGCTGCATTTTATGCAGAGACTAGTCTTGCTCACCCCACTGATTCTGGTCTTGATCAGATCAGTCGTATGTTAGTAGCATTCATCCTTTAAATTAGAAGGATAATAATACCAGGAATCCGTATAGACAAACCTGTCTTAAAATTTCATCCATCTCAGACCAGATATAAGTAGAGAAGATGCTTTTAGTTAATGTCGGGAAAGGATAAAACAATTCTAGGACAGTACTTTTAAAGTGATAGTCTCCTGAAATTTTATTTCATGCCTTTATGAATGCTCTAAATATTCATATTCCAAGTAATTCTATTCCAATAAGAAAGGAGATTCTGCCAGTCAAATTTATAAGTGGTGTTGATTTATGGTGCTAGGTATATTGGCTACACCATTGTGAGTTTGAAGGGTAAAATATTAATTTAAATGGGCAGTGGCTTGTATTGTAGCAAATTCAGAGGTTTTGTGCTATGAATGGACAATATGTGTTTGCTAAGCAGCTCACTTTCCTGTTCATAGTAGATTTTAACTGTATTATTAAGTGCAGCACTGTTGGGTTTCGTATGGAATTCTGAAAGCGTGACCACAGACTCAAGAAGACGACTCTGTTTGTTTGTTTGTTTGTTTCAGTAAATCGTGATGGTGTAATATGCTCAGAATCGGTGAATGAGGTCTTAGGTTCTCTTACAGATTTTTCTCACGGCCACAGTGAGAGGCTTCAAGGGTGCGTCATCAGAAGCACAAAAGTCCATAAAGTTATCTTGTAGCTTTGTTGCAAAGCACTTGGCAAGTTCTAGTGTGGGAGAGAGCCAATCTGATGTTAATAAGGCCTCGCTTCTTCCTGGCACTACTAACTACAGAAATTTTAGAAACAGATGCTTCAAAAATAGGCTGGGGGGCTTCCATGGGACATCAAAGTTTAAGTGGCTGTTAGAAGCTGTCAAATCTCTTTAAGCATAAACAAGCTGGAGTTCCTATCAATCTGGAGAGCACTCAAGAAACTTCCTGCTGAAGAGGCTTGCTGCACGCAGCAGTTGATAGACAACACCACGGTAGCGCTCTGGCTTGCAAAGCTGGGGATTTGTTGTTAGGAAAGGAGATAATGCTAGCTGTAAATATTTGACAGCAATCAGTAAATGTAGGAAAGGTGATACGCTCCTTGGCAAGTGACTTTTTCGGGAGGCTGCTTTGGAATAACAGCTTTTGCTCCAAGTGCATTGGGAAGTGGGAGCTTTGCCTAAACTAGCAAACTTTGCAGCAGAGCTTCACCAGCAGCACTGGAAATACAGGACTGCAGATACAGGACTCTGGTGCTTGTAACTACTGTCATGTTAGAGATTAGGCAGAAGATCTGCTTCCCATTCATGTGGAGCTGCAGCTCCACTGTGGCTGCCATTGGGATGCTGTGGAATATTGTTTTTGTTGTACTGTGGCAGTGCCTGTGTGTCTGCTTTGCTTTTGGCCTAGGAGCTGTGCAAGCCTCATTTTATGCAGCCATTGCATTAACATGGTGAAGTTTACCAGTAGGCATGTCTCTGTTCAAAAGGAGGCCACTGATTCTTTGAAAACCATGAAATTGTTCCTTTTCCAGCAAGGAAGGCAATTAATTCTCATGAGGTGCATCATTTAGGATTGGTACTCCTGGCCATAGACAAATTCTTACGCAGTGATGTAGAGAGTTGGGCTCAGTTTTGGATAGTAATTCAAGCACATGTCTCTCAGTACTCTGTCTTTTTCTTCCCTATCATATTACAGTTACTTGGAAGCCTGGGTTGTTCACTTTGACTCTGGGATTTCCTAAATACAGTGGCTGCTGCATTCTTAGCTGCATTCCAGTTCTGCGAGAATTGCAGTACTTCATCCTTGTGAATAATCTCATGGGCCAAGCTAGCAAAAGCTACTGATTTATTTTGGAATAGATCTTCTTAGCCAGCCAGTCTTTCAGGATCTGAAACTGAAATGGGAAGCGTCTGAGTACTAGTGAGGAAGAATCCAACTGATCATGAATTTTGCTTGTCAACTGGAACAAAAACATGTTTAGGAGACTAAATTTGCTGACCTGTTAGGTTTCATTTTATCCTGTCATATATATGATATAGTCTCTGTATTTTCTTTTTGATTTTCCTGCATCAAGTGCGATTAATAAAAAAGCTGCAGAAATGTTTGAAAGAATAGAAAAGATTCCTAGTCAGCTTTATCACTTGGTCACTTTATTCTGAATTTCCTGTTGATTATTTTGGATGCTAACTTTTTAGATTCTGCCTCTAGAAGCAGAGGTATAAGCTCCAGAAGGCCGGAAATATGGTTAAGTATGGCACTGCTAATAAAAAATTTTTCATTGAATAACTGCAGAAGAATGTGGAATGTGATTTTCATGTGCTTATAAAAGCAGAAAGATTGAACTATTGTGGCTGTAGAATCAGTTCATGGTAAAAGAAAGCAAACTTAATAATTAGTTACCATAATAATACAGTTCTGAAATTGTGTTAAACACTAATAAACTTGAGCTTAATACTGTAGCCTTTATAGTTATTTAGTCTGTTGGACTGTTTGACAGTGACTGAAGCTTACTTGTTTGGATTGATTTCTGTAATTTTAGTTTTTATAGATTCCTGATACTATATTAGCATGGCTTGCTAATGGGTTTTCTTGATCTTACACAACACATGGGGAGAGGGGAAAAGATTATTAGTATGTCATTCATAAAGGCATAATTACATACGCAGATACAAATATCACTTTTGTTTGACCCTGGATTGGACATTTTCAAAAAGGAATAAAATTGTTGTTTTTTACTATAGAACCCAATTATTGAATGGCATTTATTTATGTATTTCCACTTGACCAGGAGGCCAGTCTTGAAATATTTGTATGTTAACATATTTGGACATAATTTTTTTTTTTTGTTTTTTTGTTTTGTTTACTTGTGTTTAACTCTTAAGTTCAAGTTGCAGTAAGTAGTCATGTCCACTGTGGTTTCTAATACAAGTCATTAATAGTGAGCAACTTCTTTTTGAAAACCTAAGATAATAGATTTGCAGAAACAAAACGAGTTGTTGTAGTTCTCCCTCTTTTCACAAGTGGACAGTGGTGAATTCCTGAATGCTGTAAGAATGAAGAGATTTGGTTTTTTTGTCTTTTGCAACTTTTGTGTTTACTGAGTCTCTCAAATCTTCCAGGCATTTTGCTGTGGATTTTTGAAGTATTGATGCCAACATGTCATCAATACTTCCTTCCTTCTTGGGTCTCCCTTCTTAAGCTGCAGTAAAACTTCAAGTAGAGGCCCAAGTCTAGTGGAAGCTGCATGAAATCTTGCATGAAGGGGGGTGGAGGGAGCAGAAGACAGGAGTTCTCCTGAGAGCAGCTTGATGTGTCAATAGATGAAAAACTTAAGTTGTGTGAGGATTATTTCTCTCATTTTTCATACTGCTGGGCAGCCCAGCTCCTTCTTATCTTAGTGCAGGGGCACAAAACATTTAGGTCAGTGAGAGCTGTTCAGGTGTCACGTGTAAAAGCACACCCGGTGTCCAGTAATGACACAGGAAAAAGAGATGTGACAAAAGATCACAGAAAGAAGGTTTTGGGCTTTCTGCATCCCTGGGACAAAGCTCAAGGCAGGCCTCTGTTAGAAAGACCTTTTCTTGCTACTTCCATCTGAGGAAGCACTGATGGTGCTCATATTGGCATTAAAGCCACGTCTGGAGGCTGAGGTGGTGGTGTGCCAGGCACTTCCCAAAGCTCCAAAAATCTTACATGGGTCTTCATGGGTCATGGTCTGTGAACATGCTTTGGAACCTAAGATTTGTGTTTTTATAAGAAATTTGTGAAGCACAAGTATTAAACACTAGTAATATGTAGATGAAAATATTTAGCTTGTACTAATTAATCTAATGCAGGTGGGGTGGGGAAACTACATAGTTTTTTTATTAAATAATGTGTTCTATTAAATGCAGTAAAGGTGTGGTTCTCAAATGAGATTTTATTGTTTGGTATGAAATGGACCTGAATAATTCCATGCTTAGTTGATAAACTGGGCAAAGTCATTTTATTATATTACTTTAAGTAATTTAATTGAAATTTTAAAGGAAATATTTGTTATGGATAACAATGTGAAAAAGAGGATAAACTCTTTCACACATACATAAAAATTATGTATGTTCTTGCTCTCTTACTCTCTTTTCTGTTGTTTTATCTCCCTGCCATTTTATAGCAAAAATATGGATAAATGTAGAAGTGTAACATTAGAAAAGAACTGTTGGTGATTATGGGATGGACAACTTTTATTTTCACCAAATCAGCTGAAGACCAGTAATCCTGAAGTCGTGTGCAAGCTGCAGGGCTCAGAGGGCAGGGTGCCTTGGCCCTGCTGAGCTGCTGTGCCACGTGTCGTGTTTAAAGCAAGTGGCCTCACGTGAAGAGCCTGCACGGGCTCCCTGCTTCTGACAGAGGTGAAATCCTGCTCGTAAGGCAGCTCTGGCAGCACCAGGGCTCTGAGTGTCTGGTCACTTGTGCCTGGGCAGGCTCAGGGTCAGTCCCTGCCCTGCTTCGCTGGGCTGAGGGGCTGCTGCTCTGCTGGGGGCACTCAGAGGCTGTGCCTTGCTGCTGTGGCAGGGCACACTTCGGGGTGCATATTTGGGATGCACCTCTGGGTAAGTATTTAAAGTGCTTATGCCGTATGGTGGGCACTATAGCAGTTCTTGTTCCTTTCTCTGTGAGCATTGCTTCCCTTTGCTCCTGTTCGTTTACCTGCCATCTTTTCTCATCACATTCCAGAAGGTGGCAAGGGTCATCCTGACCTGGTGCTAACTCTGATTGTACTTATGGCAGAAACCATGTGGTTAACTGATTTAAATTGTTGTTTTTACCATTGGACTCAAGCTGTTAGAATTCCCTCTTAGTGTTTTTAATATACTTGGTTTCACCACAACGAGTGAAATATTTTTTTCCCCTTGAAAAACAAGTCTTGTCTTAGCCAGGGGGATGGAGGGCAGGAAAACTCCACACTGTATTATTCAAATTAATTTTTTAAAGTGTCAAGGTTTTTCTGTCTTTGATAAGTTTTTTTTTAAATACCTGGGAGTATAAAAAATCTGTTCCTAGGCAATGATAAATACTTTCTTCTTTTATTGTACTTTTTAAAGGAATTTTGCCTGATACAGAGAGTGTTAAAAAAACCCCAAACTGTTAAAGAATGTATTTTGGAAAAATTTAAAACTGTTTTATCCAAATAAGTAAAAAAACCCCAATAAAACCCCACCAGCTTTGCAGATGCCCAGTGGGCTGGATACTTACTTTTTTCTTTTACAAAGATTTTGTTAGAAGTCCTGCATTTTTGAGGATTTTTGTACAATCTTTGAAATTGAAATGTCTTGACAGTGCATTTTTCCTGAAGTTATCAAAGGAGACTTTCTAACTTTAAGCCAAATTCTTTGGCACATATGAAAAGTACAGTAGCTTCTTGATTTATTTTGCTAAAATTATGTTTTGAAATTTGTAAGCTTTTAATGTATGCAGCATTTGGAAACATGAAGAGCCCTTGTTTGTATTTTTTAAATGTAACTGTTATTTTTGGAGATATAACTTAGATGCTGTGAAGGAAATGTTTGCCAGTGTAACTTAGAGTATTGATAAATCCTTGTGTGGTGCAGCAAAGCATAAATACCTTTTTTTTTTAATTCCTAACTTAATGGGAGAAATATATCAATATTTAACTAAAAAACCCCAACTTCTTCAGAGAGAGACACAGACCCTTGAAATATCCTGCTAATATGGTAATTTCCCTTACTGAACTTGCTGTTTAGTTTTCAGTCCTTTTCCACTAATGGTGCTCATGAGTTTAGAGCTGTGATACAGAATTATTCAGTGTAGGCAGAAATGGTGATGGGCACTACACCATTTGATCTTCCCTAGTTTTTGCTTCTTTTGAGACAGCAGGTGGACAGTAGTGACCACTGTGCAGCTTGAGACATACTCTGAAATGAGACTTTACAGAAGTTTAAAAACAAAAACCAGCAGCTTAGTCTCAGATGCAGCTCTTTATAAATATTTACGTAATAATACAAATCTATGTGAAAAGCAAGTTGTGGTCCCTGTAATTATTTCCTGCTGAGGTAGAGAATCCACCTAAGTGTGGACATAAGGATAGAGTGTATAGTGACAGTGAGGACATTTTCCTGTTTCATAAAAAAAAATTCTGTTTTGAGTGAAATTAAGAGATCTCCTCTCTTTTTTCTTTTTTTTTTTTTTTTCAGGTGGGAAACTGTGGTCTTATGTCAGTAAGTTCTTAAACAGAAGTCCTGAAGAGAGCTTTGAGATTCCTGAATCCAGAATATCCAGTTCAACTAAAATTTACCTGAAGCAACCAACACCTAGTGCTAAGGAAAATGGTAGCAGCACTGATTCCAGAGAAAGCTATGGGGAGAGCATGCTGAAGGTGGTTCCACTGAGGAGCAGCCTGACACCAAGCTCTCAGGATGACAGCAGCAACCAGGAAGATGCCCAGGAGAGTTCCAAGTGGATGGACTCGGCATCCAGCTCAGAAGAAGAGTGCACCACTAGTTATTTAACGTTGTGCAATGAGTACGGGCAGGAAAAAATTGACTCTGGCTCCCTGAATGAGGAACCAGTGGCTAAAACAGAGGGTGAAGGGCTGCATACCAAAGAGAGGAGTTCCCTGCAGAAGTGCAGTGTTGCTGGCAGTGACAGCTTCACCTCCCAGGTTGCACCTCAGGAACGAAAGCTGTTCATTGATGATGCTGAGTCAGAAATAGCCAGCCCTACTAGGATATTGGACTCCTTAACTAGATCCAAGAACAGCCCCATGGAACTCTTCAGGATAGACAGCAAAGATAGCACTAGTGAACTCCTGGGGCTTGATTTTGGAGAAAAACTATATAACCTGAAATCAGAGCCTTTAAAGCCATTGTTTACTGTCCCAGATCATGACAGAAGCTTGGATGCCCTGGAGAGCAAAATGGGTGTGAAAGCTCATGACACTGTGAGCAGGGGTTCAAATGACTCTGTGCCAGTTATCTCCTTTAAGGATGCTGCTTTTGATGATGTGAACAGCATTGATGAAGGAAGGCCTGATCTCCTAATAAACTTACCAGGCATGTCTGATGAAACAGAAGAGCCAGCTGTGTCAAGGCCAACAAAGTTTACAAAATCTGACAGGGACATGTCAGAGGTAAAGTTGTTAGAAACACCTGATGTCTTGCAATTAAATAATTCTGTAGAGCCATGCAAAGCATTTGATCAAGAGCCAAATCATGTGGCACCAGAAGTGGGCGATCCTGCCCACAAGGAAGCAAATAAGCAAAGCGGTGTCACTCAGGGAGCTCTTGGGACCCTCTTTACATCTGACCAAGAGGTAGGTGGTTCAGAAGACGGGGCTCTGTTTCAAGAGCTTGGGGCCTGCTCCTTAAACATGACAAGCAAGGAAGAAAGTTCATGTGTTTCCAACCCGCTCTCAGGTGCTCAAGAGGTTAGCTTGGACAGAGACGTGTTAAGAGATGAAGGAGTGTCGCTGTTTTCCAACCAAGTTGAAGACAGCGGGAAAGAGGAGACAGACCCAGCTTCATCACCAGCAGCTGAAAGTAAAAAGACTGCACCAAAGAAGGAAGACAAAATAGCAGGAGCAGGGCAGAAGGAAATACATCAAATTTTTCAGGACCTCGATGAAAGATTAGAGCTAACCTCCAGGTTTAATATCCCAGAGGATTGCATTCAAAGATGGGCAGCTGAAATGGTGGTAGCCCTTGATGCTTTACATAGAGAAGGAATTGTGTGCCGCGATTTGAACCCAAACAACATCTTATTGAATGATAGAGGTCAGGAACTTTTGCAAATGCATTTCTTTTTATTCGCTGTTGCTTCCAATTAACTGAGTAGGCGTTTTATCTTGTAATTAGTATCTTCATTTCCTGTCTAGAGCTTCATTATCAGTGCAGCAAATTCACCCCCAGTAATAGCTTCTAGTACTTAATGATGCCATTATTCTTAATGATACTGTTTTTAGCTACAAAAGGAGTAATTACAGTTCACTTCTGCAGAAAATGGAAGGGAAAAATGTTTTGATTTCTCCTGTCGTTTTGTTTTTAGGACACATTCAGCTAACGTATTTTAGCAGGTGGAGGGAGGTTGAAGATTCCTGTGACAACGATGCCATAGAGAGAATGTACTGTGCCCCAGGTTAGAGCAATCACCTACAATGTTTCACTTGGAAAGTAGATCAGCAGCTTTCATTTTTTCATGGAGTCTCTGTAGCATACAGCTTGAGATCATGCAATATCTGAGTTTTCTTTGCTTCTTTTCCTTAATGTCTTAAAAAGGTACAGGGCTCACAAGTGCTTTATTGTTGAACTGTGGTGGTGTTTGTTACGTCATTTCCGTAATGTGTAATTCTACTGAATGTCTTGTTTAAGCAAGTTAGGAATGTTCTGTTTTCTTGCAGTTATTTCCTGTGTGTGAGTACATCTTGGTAACTGAAAAAAGCAAACGAGATTGAAAAGGTGGCACTAAGACCCTTAAAAATACGAAAATTTATGCATGCAAAGGACACGGGTGGCGGGGGGAGAACCACAGAGGTTTGAAAAATACAACCCTAATAGGCTCAGAGATGTGTCTGACATTTTTGATGAGCTACAGTGGGCTTTGAAATAGTTTAGAGAGCTCTTTTCTTAGAACTGCTTTCATCAATCATGAGGGTGATAAAATCAATATCTCTTGGGTTTTTGTAGCAAGGATGGCACTTGAAACTGAACCCTCGCTCTTTTCCTTTTTCAAGTTTATTTTCTGCTAATATAGTGGTCTGTGATTTTTGGCAGTGATGGCCAAAAATCAGGTGTCACACATACAGCTTCATACTTTAAAAATTTCATAGCTAGCTTATAAAAACTGTGTTTAGAGTTGAAATTACTATGTTTTTATTCTGACTTTGAAATGCCAGCATAACTTTCTGCTGAGTGCGTGGTCTGGCCAGGCCTTGCAGCTTGGCTTGCAGATAGTCCTCAAGCTCAGAGTCTGCAAATGTGCTCAGAACAATTTAGAATAAGTTACCAGCAATAGAAGTTCTGAATTTAGTTTGGGATCAGGTGTTTCTTCTGTGTTTTTGTTCTGCAAGTGAAATACAGTAAGGAACTGTCTCTCTGAATAAAGGTGGTAGGGTCTCAACAAATTCTGAATGTCACCTTCTTGAGATAAATAGAAAATAAAATCTTTTCTAACCAGATGCGAGTCAAAAGGGCAGGTATTACAGAAAATAATTCTTTTCACCTATCAAAGTAAATCCAACACCTTGGTTCTACCCTCAGTGCCACTTTTATTCAAGAACAAGATAATTGGGGAATCCCAGCAATTACTGTGTTTGTTAAATAGATGGTTGTCCAGGTTGCCAACACGTGTGACAACTTGTTAGGTGTTTTCCTGCCTCCCTAACCCAGCCTCGAACAAAGCACTCCCCAGTTGAGTTGTAGCAAAGATGGAAGTGCAGCCTTTTCCCACCCTGTCATCATTAATGAGCTGTGAAAGTCAAAGCTTAATTTTTCTGTACTTTAATGAGGATCCAAAGAGAGGCTTTTTTTGCCCCCTAAGCCCCAACCAGCCAACTCCTGCAGTAATTAAGTGTTTAGGGAGCAGCTGAAATAATATTTAGAAGTCCCCAAATGCAAGAATAAAGTTTTCCACACCGTCGTTATTTCCACCTCACAGCACAGGTGTGGTACCCATCCAGGCTTTTCTTGCTAAAGCTGCCCTCCCCTCTCTGCCCTCTCTGCCCTACCCGAGGCTGCATTTGCTTTGTGCGTCTGCAAGTGGTGAGCTGCAAGGTGAAGATTTGCAAATGCAAATATTAGATGTATTCAAGGTGGATGAATTGGCACTTCATATTCTTGCATAATGATTCTTGCCATTCATATTTCTTGATCTTAATGTTATCTCTGTGAAGCGTGCTTGTACTTTAGTGTTGCTGTTACATGTTAATTTTTAGGTAGGAGAGTAATACCTGGTATAGCAGCATGAAATATGTTTTGGAGTCAAGTGCCATTCTGTTATGAGGAATGGTTCAGTAATGGTGTATAACTGAGTCCAAAACAGCTTTCTTAGGGCTAGTGCTGCTGGTAAATGCAGCTTTAGAACTTTTGACCAATGTTTAAAAAAATAATTGTGTTAACAGGATTTTTCTAGGTTCCAATATTACAGGGGAAAAAAAGCTTCATTTGAATGATAATTTTTTTTCTTTTCATTTTGAGGAGTGTGCCATGTCCCTGGAACTCCTTTATCATGAAAGCATTGCTCCTCACGCTGCTTCTTGGAATAAGGATTTTGAAATTATAATTGTGCTTCAGTTCAGTACACTAAGAACAAGTTTTGAGGTTTTAATATTATTTTTAAGTTGCCTTTTAATATAAGTGTTTCTCACAACTTGTTTTTTTCTCTGCTGAGGGAAATGCTGTAGTTTTGTATAGCTGAACAATTATCTTCCCAAAATTTTATCAGATCTTATGATTTCTTACCATAATAAAACACCGTGTCTAAAATAAGTGACTCAAAGGGAGTCCTTATCTTGTTTTGAGTTTTCCTTGTGTTTTTAGGATTATGTGCTGTGTTGCCCCACCTCTACGTACTCAACCTTCCCTCTCCTTTTCTCCCCTGGCTGAAGGATGCAGTGAAACTTGGCTTGTAAAAATTTTGTGTTTAGCTTGCTTTGTGTTTTTAATAGAGTTGGAGTTAGAATAGATTTGGATATGATAAACTGTATGCTACCTGATTTCAACAATTTAGTATTTAAATAAGTGCACTCCTTAAAAGTATGCTAGAAAAGGATGGTGTCTATCAATAAACATTGCTTTTTAGGGTCTGCTGTTGGAGACTGAGAACAGATGATGATTCTCGGGCTGCAGTTCTTTTTCTGCATTGATTTTTGAGGAGCAAATTTTGGAGGCAGAAAAAGGAGAGGATGAATGTGAAATTTAAACATGATATCTTCAGTTTTAAATAGGTCGGAAATTGTATTGTGGAATTATGTGAAAATTTTAAACATGTATTTGAAACAGTTTTATCTTTTCAATTGAGGTTTCAGATATTGCTTTTCTACGGTGTAAATTATAAAGTGATTTGCAGTGAAGTGCATGGAGATATATTTAAATCTTAAGTAGTTTTATTTGTTGAAGAAAAACATGAAGTCTAAATTTTACAATTTATATATTGAGAAATAATTGCTGGACGAGTGAGGGATAGTAATGTATTAGTGTGGAAGAGCCAAGGGAGAACAGAGGTCCACCTATGTGGAACTTGTTTGCAGGCTCTAGGATTTTGTGTTTAAGGCTTTCTGTACACCAGAGTGTAACCTTGCATTAAGGTAAAGCAAGGCAGTGTTGGTACAGAAACAGTGATCCTGGTGAAGCGCAGGGACTTGCTCAGCTCCTGTTGTCCTGTGTGAAAGTGGAGAGGCAATTTGACTGCATATGTCAAAAAGACATTATGCAATGCATATATAAAATAACCGAACAACTGCAGCCATTATAAATGCAGAAGTGTCAAAAAGATGAGGGAAGGGAATAGTTTAAAAAGCTGCATCCCGTTCCCTGCGAGCAGTATAATTAGTTTTGTGTGAAATAGCAATTGTCATTTTACATCGTGCATAAGTTATGAGCAGGGCTGCATCTGTTGCAGGAGTGGCACTTCCGCGCTGCCGACGGGAGGTGGCATTGTACCATTAATGGATGTTGCTGTCGCACTGGCTGCCCCTAATTTGCTTAACTTCTCCTAAGAACTGGAGACGGAAGATGCGGCTCATTTGTAATGATTTGCACATCAAGAATTGTGCTCGAAAGCTCAGAGTCATGGTATGTTATGGTGCTGTTAAATCTGTTGGTATGGCTGGGTAACTCTTTACGGCTGTATAGTTCTGCTCAATTTAAAAAAACAGAAGTTCCTGCTAAACCAACTCTGGCACCAACAAAGCCGTCTGCAGATGCTTAAAAGTAATGCCTGTGCTATACTTTGATTAATGGCCAAACTAAATCTTTGCTGTTAACCTATGATAAGTCAAATGTTGTTTCTCTAATTCACAAGGGAAACGTTGAATTATAAATCATACCGTATAAACTCAACACCGCTTCAAGTAAAACTGTGCAGGTTTTGGCGAAGAATAACCTATTTGCTTTTAAAGAAGATTTTAAGCACTTTAACTGAGAATTTCTGCTGGGTTAGTATGGCTAAGGTGACTATTGTGAGATTTATGTGTTTTGTTTCCTGTAACTTTCCGCCTCTTTATAGTAATTTTGTTTTCTGAACATTTTAAAGTGTGCTGAGCAGCTGATGTCTGAATACAAAGTTATTAGCAGATCAAATGAGAATGATTCACTTCTGTTTAAACAGCCCTTTGCTCTCAATGCCCCCTGAGAACTCTTATCACATATTTGTCCAAAAAATCCCCACAAAAACTAACAAAAAATCCCTTGCTTTATCCACCTGCCTGGTGGCTGATAGTATCAGCAACGTATCTCTTTATCTCTTGGTTAATGTGCCTTGGTATTCTGAAGGGGGGAAAATTCCAGTAACAAATTCAATTTACATGGACAGAAACTTGAGCAAATGCCAGCCTAGCAGGGGGGCCATTATTCTGCTCTATAAATAAGTTTAAAAAAGAAACACACACACACACACAAACCTGTGAATCAACATGTTTTGGTCTAATTGAGGGAAAAGCAACATAGATGAATTTTGAAATGCAAATTATCACCTTCTGTTACTTTAAGTATTGGTTTTGCCAGCATTGTGATCTTAAATATAAAGAGTTGTTAACTTTTAAATACAGTAATAATTGTATTCCATTCTTGACAGTCACAATTTAAAAAATCAAATTGGTAACTTTTTTTTTTAAAAAACCGTTCTCAGTATGCTTAATATCTGTGAGAAAGACAGAATTGTTTACAGCCATAGCCTAGTCAAGGCTGTCGTCAGCTAAAACAGATTTAAGTTGAGAATTTTCTCATGAAGAGAAATCTTTAAGTCTAACCTGTGAAGTGTCATGTTGTAGAAGCAGCTTGCTGGTCTGACATCTTGTGTAAGTATGATGTGTGAATGAGATGTTTTATTTACACTCCCTGAGTTCTTGTTCCAGCAGCGGGGATGCTTTCTGTTGCATCCCTGTAGTGTTTTTGGAGAACGAGGTTTCAGAACTGGGCTGCCTTTAGAGTCTTTTTTCTTTCTTGTTTAAACAACAAGTTTTCACCAGACTCTGTTTACTAAAAACTGGAGATTTGCTGCTTGAGATCCTAAAGCCAAAGGGAGCTTAGCTTCATAGAAAATGCAAGTAGGAAACTGGCCATCAGCAATGCATCGTATTATTCTGATGCTTTCATAAGCTGTGTGCTATAATCAAGCCTTATTTACACAAACCAGCCTTCACGGAAGCCTACACATAAATATATGGTAAATTTGGTTTTATGTAACCTGTTGTTACTTGTACCCAGTGCAAAACCTAAGCGAAAAGAAGGCTTTGTGTGTAAAGGATTTCGTTCCAAAAAAAAAGACAAAAATCTTTCAATGTGCAACCTGATTTTTGTGTACTCCCAGATGATGTCATTTCTGCTCTTAAACAATTGAAAATACAGATGCAAATTGCAGCTGATCACCTAAAATGTATGGCATGAAAATAAAAATTGCTAGTTGATATTATTAGCCTGCAAGCTATAATTTTTATTTACTGAATAAGGAAAAAGATTATTTGCCTCTGTTTACCAAATAGACATTTGATGCTGGAAAACCTGCATGTTATTTGTGTATGTGTTTGTCAGTAGGAGTTTGCAGGCACTCATTAAATCTGCTATTCTGTATTATAGTAATTTAATTTGAGTAGATTGTTTAAGAAGCAAAATAACTGTGGTAGATTAAAGTACCATTGACCCTGAGAGGTGTCGAGGGGTGGGCAGGTCTCATGGTTATAGTATAAGACTGGACTTCCTGCTTTTTATCTCTGACTCTGTCCTAGATTTTTGTGTGACATTAATGTCTCAGGATTATCCTAAAAAGAAAAAAAAAATTGGACAGGTGAAGGAATTTTGGGCATCAAAATCAGAAAGATGGGCTAGCTTGATTTGAAAAGCCCTGGCAATAGGAAACAGGATTAAACATTAACATGAAAAATACATGGCTGGTGTGAATAAAGTCTGGATGTGCAGAAAAAGTACTGATTCCTGTGAAGCTGGGAGTAACAGTTTTACAACAACCATTTGGAGTGGGACAGCTCTCTAAAGACACCTGAGTGTCCCACAGAGAATGACAACTGACTGCTCCCAGAATACAAAATGTCGTGAACTTGGAGCAGGTACTTGAAAGCATAGGTTTGGGGAGAGCATCAGGTATTTTCTGAAAGAAATCTGATCTCATTTGCATTCAGGCTTGTTGTGAGTACATGTTTCAGGTGAAGTACACGGTCTTGTGGTTTTTCTTAGACTCTGTAACTAGAATAAGCAGTAAGGTGTACCCAAGCTGTTGATTTGTAAAAATCTGATGTTTTAGTCTGGCTGTCATAAAAGCCAGTTAACTCCAGAAGAAACTGTATTTTACCTGTGTTTATTTATGTTTATTATTATTATTATTATTAATGTTAATATTAATATTACAGATGGGACTAAAACTTGAAGATAGTATATAAGATGCCTTGTGAAAATAAATGGAGCTAGCTATGAGGTTACTTAGTGTTTGCTTTGTTTTGATAACAGACCAGTAATAAAACTGTCTCTTATGTCATATGATCATTTTAGAGGAAGTTTTGATTCCATCTTGGGCTGCTAAAAGAAAGAAAGAACACAGTTTCTTCTGTTATTTTTTTTTTCTTTCCAAAGAGGAACATAGATGCTCATGTTTTTTAATAACTTTTAAATGAAACTTCCTATTTTCATACTCCATTTGATCTTAGCAAATGTTCATTGGACTTGCCTCACTAGTTTATTGTTTAAAGACCATGATAAACTTCTTATACTTAAATATAGATTGTTCAATTCTGTGCTTTATAAATTGCTGAAGCATTTTAGGCAAAGCATTATGGCCAGTTTGCTTGTGGGATGTTTTATTTAGTGACTGTATCTTATGGTATCTTGGGTGACTGAGTCTGATAAGAGTGAATTAGGTTGGAGTTCCTTTATTTGATTCTCTGCAAATGTTTCTTTACATATATAGATATCAAAATATGATAAAACAGTAATCTTTTAAAATTAAGTGAGTGTAAGGTAAATAGAATTTCCAAAGTGTCACTAATGGTTTTTCATGCAATGTTTCTCTTAATGGCCCCAGAAGGAGAATACACTGTGTTTCTTTTCAGGATGTTGAACAAGTCCAGTTCCTGATGGTAGTTCAGATGGGTCTCCTTGTTTTCTTATCAGTGCAGAAATGATACTTGAGAGTACGCTGTTTCTGCTTGGAGTGTGGGGTAAGGGAAAGGGCCTTCTCAGGTTTTGAAATTCTTATCAACCCACCCTTCTTAATCCCAAGAAACCATCTCAGTGCAAAGCCTTTCCTGACTCCTAGGTGTCTGGGGAAGCACTACATCCATCTAGAGCCAGTTTTCCTGTGAGCTGACTTGAGATGAATTTTTTTGATATCACAGTTTGTCCTACAAAATTTTTGATTAAGTTTTTGTTCTTGGTGATTCACAAGCCATCTGGCCTGAGTTGCACGGTGAATGTCTAAGGCCTCTTGTAAGCCTGGCTTCTTTTATCTTAACTGGTGTTTGTGTGTGCTGGTCATGAGGCATTATTGTCAGCCCTGGAGGAAGCTGCTTTTGGAAGAAAATGTGGCAGGGTGTGGTAGTAAAAACCTTTGAAATCCTTCAGCATGAAGGGTTTATTTCAAGTGAAGGTGCTGTAGAAAGAATGAGAAAATAAGCCTTGGTTTACCATCAGTAGCTGTACTGAGAATATGTGTTCAGGAGAGGTGAAGTTCTGCTTTTTACTTCAGAACTGGCACTTCTGTTTAAAACACAGTGTTGCCAGCTACATCTCCCTTATCAGGAAGTAAGGTATTGCTGCGTATAATGCAAATATTGAGATAAGTATGGAAACCATAAAGAAATGGCCTTTCAGTTGAGACCAGCTGCTCTGGAAGGAGGACAGTACAGGGTAGTGAAGGTGTTTACCTGCACCATCTGTCTCTGTCTAAACCCGATAGCATTTTACAAATCTCCTTCCCTTCAGGTATCCCAGTGGCTGCTGTTGGAATTGCTTTGTGCGGGAATTTAGCATTGCTGTTGACTTGTGCTACTTGGTGCTGGATGTCATGGCCATACTTTGGGAAGGGAGAAAGAGGAAAGCTCCCCCTTTAATGAAATTGCAGTAGAATTGGAAGAGTTATTGACTTTTTTTCACCCGACTTTATTATTTCTCTAATTTTCTATTTGAGGATAAGATGAATGTTTTTTTCTGCAAATGTTGTTTTGCTAGTCCTAGAAACACCAACACTGTGTACATGTGTACACATGTTTATTTTTGTACAAATCTGGGTAAGGTCCTTGATTTCAAGGTTCACGAAGGAAAGATTTGGCACAAATATCCCCATGTTATTCACTTAAGCTTATGTGTCACTACCATTTATTGTCTAAATTACTTTGCTGATGGATTGAGATGAAAATGTTTTCTTAGTGAAGGCAGATATTGTAGTTCAGATTTATTGCAATATTGAAGCTTTAAAAAAAGCATGTGCCCTGTGTGGTATATTACATTAGCCGGCTACTCTATGTCCCTCAAAAGCACTTCATAATCTACAGTTTCTAAATTTTCCCATGATGTTTAGTCAAGATAAAATGCAGTAATATTGATGTGGTATCCAGGACTTATTATGATCAGTATATTGCATCAGAAGTCACATGACCTGTTTGAAGTAAGGAAATGTAAACAACACATTTATTTGTAGTACACACAGTGATTTTTTCTTTTTCTTATTTTTTTACGGAAAGCATTTATTTTAACCTGAAATAAGGAAACTTTGGAACCTAGGGAAAGCAGCAGGAAAGCAGACATTGCATAATAGAAAAAGGTTGGGCTAAAATGTAGTTTTTGTAAAAAGGGGACTCAGGTGTTGCCCTCAGCTGAGTTTTCCATTTTCTATTCTATGTTGGTTCAGATGACTTGTCATGCAGTTTCTGCTTGTGCATGAGAACGCAGGCAGAGTCCTTCAGCCCTGGGAGAAATCTGTGTTACTTGACTGTTCTTGATTTATTCCACTTGTGTCGTTTTGGTCATAGCCAAAATGGATGGAAGAGTTCAGTGCTGCTCTTGTCAGAGAACTGCAGTGACATTTGTTTTGGCTTGGTATATATTGAAAAGTGTTCTTACAATTGAAAATATGAGCTTGGATTTTGAGGAAGTAGACTCTGGTTTACTTTTTGGCTTTGATTCCATATATGTCCATTTTCTTCATCAGTGCTTCTTCCTGTAATGAACAGTTTTGTGAAAGAAGGCAGCGTAACTTTGGTTCTTCAGAGAACTGGATCAGCATCTCTGATTGACAGCATAAAAGGAAATAATACCAAAATTGAGAAAAAATTTGTTTTGGTAGTATTTCTTTTCCCTGTGCTCTGAATTATGGGTTTTCTTTCCGTATTTAGGTAATTTTTTTTTCTATTGGGCTGTAGCTCATGAGGCCCATTCCCACTGAATGTCTTTCGGAAGAATGGATTACTTCCTTTTATGGCATTATTATCAAATTTAAGGTCTGTCAATATGGGATAGTTAATGGTAGTATAGGAACTGAGAATGTAGTAGTCAATCTCATAAATTCTTGGCTTTACTGTCCTTATTCTGTAATAAGTGTGTAACTTAATTTAAAAATAAAAATCTTCTCTTGTTGGGAAGAAAGCTCCCTTGAACTGAAAAGGCATTTCCATTTAGTAGGTTTCACTGAGAAATGCTATGAAAACCTTTCATCAGCTGGTTTGTGTGGAAAAGCCTAATTCTGGGGGGTTTTCTTGTTTTTCTTTTTTTAAAGAACAGTTACCTAGAAGTCTGCCTTTCTGAAGGGCTTTGAAATTAAATTGCAAGAACAAATTTTGATTTTTACTCAAATTTTCTCAATATACCATAATTTCAGCATCATCTGGGTGCTTGCATGGGATCGTAAAACATTTTAAAAATGCATGTAATTATGCTGATACAGTTCCTCATGTGGTTGCTGTTACATCTTTGTAAAAGTTTCTCGGTGCTGAGAGGAATATCAATCTGTAAGGAGTGGAATAAATTCTGATGTGTGGCACCCTTATAGTGATGTATCGGTTGTTCAAAGGCCATTAAGTGCAGTAAACTTTTCAGTGTGAGGGATGTCCTACCTAAAGAAACAGTGTCTGAGCCATCCTTCCGAGTTGCTCTTGCAACAGCAGCCTCAGTTTAGTTCTGAGAGGTGCTGAGCCTCTTCCAGCTCGTGTGGCAGCTCCCTGAGGGGCCAGCCCTCTGCACATCCCTGAGCTCAGCGTGGATGTGCTTCCCTGCCTCTTGGGGGGCTCTGGAGTCACACCTGCCTCTCCCTGACCCTGGGCTGGGGCTCATCTGCAGCTCTCCTTGGCCATGCTCATGCTAAGCTCCACAAAATGATGAGCAGGATTTTTCTGCCCATGCTGCACTGCTTTTCACAGCAACAGCTATGTGACTGTATGCTAATTGTTGTCCTCTGCTGGGGAGCTGGTGTGGCTTTTGCCACCAAAGCTATTTTAGTGCAGCTTCTGCGTTTTTTTGACAGTCAAAATGAAGATTTCATCTTCATTGCAATCTGTTTTTCTGCCTGTTTTAGAGCAGACAGTGGGGTGTGTATTTAATAATGTTTGTATTTAATAATTTTTGTAGTTTAAAGCCTGAGTCAGTGAAGGCCAAGTTTTCTGCATGCATCATGCTATTGAATATGTGTGTGTATGGCCAGGGACTGTCACTCCCATCTCCCCTCCCTGCTGTCCCTTGTGCCAGTGCAGCAATAGCAGCGTTGAGTTGGATGCAAGGGGAAACACCTTTTCATACCCATGTACAGTTTGGCTGGGCTGTAGCAGTACACAGTGGTTATGGGCTGTGGTTATGCTGTGGGAAGTAGATTTGATATCTCTGTATGAGACCATTGTGAAAAGCCTCCCATGGTGATCCCAGGAAAGGGTGTGGGTTAGCCGTGAGACAAATCCTGCCCTCTAAGACAAAACTAAGGCATGCAGTAAACTACTGCACCCTCCCTTGTGCTGCTTCTATGGGTGTTTCAGGCCACTCTGGTCTGCCCAGCTCTTCTGGCCAGGGGAAATTCTCTAAATATGTTTTGCTTTACTGTCTGTCACTGTCTAGTTTTGTCCAGTATAGAAGAATCATAACTGTAATGCCTACAAGTCTCCAAAGTGCCTCTGTATGCATGGAAAAGACAAATTATGCATGAAATGTATGGTGTTGCTGTGCTTGAACAATGCAATCTGTAGGTGGCTAAAGGGCTAACTAAATTGCAGGCATAATGAAAGCTCTGTGGTATTTAGTATATGTTCTGTCAGCATTAAACAGTCACCTTGTAAATATATGTTAATTTTGAAGGTGTAACTGACCTTTTTAATATTAATTGAAATGTCTCATGTTTAGAGGTTGGTGCTATCCTAGAAGAGACAGAAGCCTGTGACTGGTGGAGCCTAGGTGCCATTCTTTTCGAACTCCTTACTGGAAAGGTAGGGCTGGGGGCAAGTGACTTGATGAAAGTGACTTCTTGGCCAGTAGTTTCTCACAAGTGGTGTGCCCAGGTGTGATTCCCTTGACTGTCTTTCTCAGATGAGCTTTGCCAACCTGAGCACTCTCAATTTGCGTAGTCTGCATGGGACCAGAGAAACAAAACATGCTCAGCCTTCAGCAGAACAACAGCTTAATAAAGCTGTACCAAACTAAGGACTGAAAAAAATAACCAAAACTATGCTGCCCTCTTAACTACAGTGAAATCCAAGTTCTCTGACATTCCATCTGTACATGTACAAAAGTTTTGCCCTAATAGTTTCAGTAGTATTTCCTGGGACTGTTTAGAAGCCATATGTTGCTGTTACATGTTAATTCAGTATTTTGAGACAAAGAGTGCTCGGCCAAATCAAACTGGTGATTGGTTGACAGCTCTGCATGAAGAAAGCAGAGTCCACCAAATTCCCAGGCTCTTCAAATTTGAACAATAGAACAGAAGCTTTAAGATGTAAATGTTCTAAAGCTGTATCTCAGGGAGCTCATCAGCACCTGTAGACATTCCTCCCAGAGTCACTACTTCATACTAGGAGGCACTAAGTTTTGGCTTAGTATGTTAAATTTGCGTGGATATTAGGAGATAATCCAACACTGATATTTTGAAATTAATAAATGTGCCTGCCTGCTTTGATATTTTTTCCTTTTTTACTTTTCTCCTCCAGTCTCTGGTTGAGTGCCATCCATCAGGAATAAACACTCACACTTCTTTGAGTATACCAGACCATGTGTCAAAGGAGGCCAGATCACTGATTCAGCAGGTAGGTGAGGGGAGAATTTGTTTTATTTTTGTACATGTGTGGATGGACAAGTACTTATCTACCTAACTTGTTCTGGTGAAGTAAATGTAAAACCAGAAACCTGCTGATAGGAACGTGGATGGCTCTTTTGTCAGCACTGATGAATTTTGCCCAAGTTGTCTTGTTGCGTCTGGAAACCTTGACTTCTGCTGCTAGCTGTGTTTGTAGAAAACTGGAGTGCTTTGCCATTTCTTCAAAGAACAAGTTTGACAAATGATTTGGAAACACCTGCTGGCGATGCATGAACATCTTAGGAATTCTGCCCTAAATGTTTGTGGAAGCATTTGTAATGAACTAAACTAAAAAATGCTGATGCCAATTCAGCAAGGTAGCTCAAAGTACTATGAAACCTGTAGCACACTGATTAAAGTTCAACCTTGCTGTGGTTGAAAGTCTGTAGCTCTCCTCCAGGAAACCTTCTGGATGCCATTTGTTAAGAAAAGTACTTTAAATGGTGAATCCAATGACTTTTGTAGTCAGAAGATAAGTGGTAGCTTGGACAAAAGGTGAAACTAAAATACGGACAAGCTTCCAGACTGATACACCATTTTAAAATCAATGGGAATAGTATTGTTTGATGGTTTTAGTTTACTCTTAAGTTTTGGTAGTCATGACTGAACTTGTAGTACAAGTCTTGAAATTCAGTTAATGCAATCTTCCTTCTAGTTAATTTTGACATAACCGTGGAAGTGCTGCTTGGATCTGACCTGTTCCACTCGAGGAGAATAAGCAATATATGTGAGCTGTGCTGTTCAGCTTTGAAGAGGATCTTGCTAGTGAATGCATAAATAATGGCATCACTTAGATGTAGTTTTGAACAGAGCAGAGTGGACAAAGTAGTTCTTGAAGAAAACAAAGGAAACAGATTTTGGAAATGCAGTGAGTGAAAAGACCCAGTGACAGATTGATTTCTGTGCTGTTACTGTGAAAGGATTAGTGAAAATGGAACTGTATGTTTGGACACCACCTATTTTGACTAAGTGACGTGAAGTCACTGAAGGTGAAAGCACGTGTCTGTGTATCTCTGGCAAAGGTAGAAAGGGAAATGACTGAAGAAAAATCCAACTTTTATTTAATCTGCATTTCTGTAGTTGGATGGTAGCAAATTTTTACCCTCACCCACAGATGCTATAATGCTGAGGGAAAGCAAAACTACACTTCATGAAGGGAGTTCCTCCTATTACAACTAGAAGACAAATAAAGTCATCTAGTCCATATGTCCCTGCCACTGTAGGATTGTTTTTTGCTACAGACTACTGTATTGCTTATTTTCACATATGCCAAAGAATGTCTGTTTTGCCACTGGTGGGTTTAAGTGGCAAATGTATTTCTGCCACTCACAGCTATGTTACAAGGGCATGTCTGTTCAGAGAACAGTCTCACCAGTGCCTGTTAGATCAAGCTGTCTAATGTAGGGTGGTGACTTATCTGGTGGAGGTTTGGCTATATGAAGCAGTAAATCACATTTTTGTTGTGTGACTATCCAAGGAAGCTGCCATTCATTGTTGAGGAAGCCTTGTCAGGAAAAGGAAGAGAGCTCTCTTGGCATGGATAGCAATTTGTCATTGTGACTTTCCTTCCCCCCACTGCCAAGGGTAAACAGGTCAAAACATCACAGAAAAACTCTCTGGGATCAGTGTTTGGCTATACAGAAAATAGTGTCAGGCGTTGTCTCCTGCTGTGGCTTCCAGTCCAGGTGACTTCATTGTAAACACCTTCTTCATTTAGCCAGCATCTAAAACACAGAGATCTGTTTATTTCTGCTGAAAGATAAAGTTGTTTTTTGATGTTGGATTGGTATTTTGCACTCAGGGTTTTTTTCGGGAACTTTCAAGTTCTGTTACCAACAAAATAATGCAACGTGACTTTTCAGTAGGTATCTGTTTCAGTTTACATTTGTTTTCTAAGATTAAAGTTCTTCTGGAAGGACAAACTCCAGAAAATAAGTGACCGTGCTTGGTTTCCCTGTGCTGGTGCTGCCTGTAGCTCCAGGGAAGGCAGAGACACCCTGGCTGCATCTGTGTGTGCTGGCTTGTGGGAGATACCAGAGCAGCACCATTCACTGTCAGCAAGCTACTTTTACTATGTGACACTATGACTGCAAATAGCAGAGCCATCTTAAAATGTGTAAATTCCTATGTTTATGGATGTAGACTCACTTAGATGTTGACTGCGTCAAGATACGAATACACATTTTTCCAAGTGACAACTGGGAAAAGTTATCCTATTAGCTGTTGCAGAAAAAGCAAGCAAGAGATCATGCCTTTGTACTGGCTGTAATTGAATAGAGTATAAACAGTTCTTGAAAACTGCAAAATATGTTTGTGTGTCTTTATTAGTCTCTTTGGAGTTTACCTTTGCATTCCCTTTTATATGGATTGGTATCTTTAAACAGATGTAAATATTGTGATTTCCTTTTCACATGAATTCAGCATGTGATGTACAACTAAAAAGCAAACGAGGTGCTGAATTTCAGGAAATTTCCATAAAGCCATTACGCTGTTTTGTTTCTTTCACTGGGGTTTTGATTTTTCAGTTTTAGGCCATTTGTAGGACTCTTTAAACTTTTTTTTTTTTAGGAAATGGAGAGCTGGCTATGTTATCCTGATATTTTAGGACCAAGTTAAAATTTATGAAACGGAAAGTTACAGACCACTATCCCTGATGTAGCCATAACACAGTGGTGTGAGCAAAGGTTAACATGAAGCAAACACAGCATCCAGAGTTCTACTGATGCAGGCTCTGGCTGCTGCTGTCTCTTTTTAAAATGAGGTTACACTTAAAATGAAGTCCCAGTGTGCAGTGCTTCAGGGAATTGCACGCTGTGATCAGTAGTCTCTGAAGACTGTAAGACTGAGACTCAAGGAAAAGAGAGTCTTCTTCCATTTACTGGATTTTAGGAATTTCAAGTATGCTTTTGCACTCTTGAAAGTAATTCATAGAGCAGGAAAACGGTAGGATGTCCCTTACCTTAGACCTTTCTGGAACTTTTAAGCAGTTGTTTTTGTTCTTACTCACTGAATCATGTGTATTTTTCTTTTATGTCAAGCTTTTGCAGTTTAATCCTGCGGAGCGTCTTGGTGCTGGCGTTGCTGGTGTTGAAGACATCAAATCTCATCCATTTTTTGCCCTTATAGAATGGGCAGATCTGCAGAGATGAGAGACACGTGCCCTCTGAACAAACTCAGGTCAACTGGACAGGTTTCTCTGGCACAGGAGCACCCTGACTTGCTTCCTTTGGATGTCTCAAACCACTTGGACATAATGGCTAAAGGATGCTGGAGCAACGGAGCCAAAAGTGAATGCTTTTAACAGGAATCACTGGTTGTACAGGGTGCTGGCTTATTTTTACCACAGCTGGTTGCTACGTGTGTGTGAGTCCTTTCATCAAAGGAAGGTTTGTGAGGCAACTCCTGGGCAGCATGTTTGGCACTGCCAGCTTGTCAGCTAAGCAGGAGCAGGAATGCTGGTGCTTTGTCTGGTGATGGAAGTGTCTACAGACGGTGCCAGTTGAAAGTATTTTTTTATTGTGTCAATAGACCATTTCCCTATGCTAAGTGCAGCTCTTGGCAGGGGGGGGGGGGGC
>VYXC01008907.1:379332-504014 GCA_013397175.1 Platysteira castanea
TAATTTATTAATGGTATATGCTAAAGAAAATTCTAAATAAAATACTAAAATGCTTTATGCAGAAGTTGACACATTAAAAATAATATATCCATTAAAAATTAAGAAAGCTGTTGCATAATACTGTGGAATGTGTCTTGAAAATAGCATATCATTTCCCATTCTGGAAAGAGCATATAAAAGGCAAATAATGCTGTCAAATGTTGTACTTTGTTGGCTGGCAATGTCTGTTTAAAACTCTTGACTCTGTTGTATTTGATGAGCTACATGTTAAAGTCACTACAGAAAGGGAAATCTTCTTTTCCTCAGCTGGATAAACACTGCTTTAGCACTCCAATAAGGAGCAAGAACACATAACACTAAATAAATATATAGATAAAAAAGGAAAAACTCTTCTCTCATTGCTGCAGCCACTGCTTTATCACTTAATGAACTTTACTTCCTCTAAGTGTCCTATTTTTAGCTGCTACTTCAGGAAAGAAACCTTTCTGCTTGTGTTCTTGTGCTTGAGGAAGCTTCTGAACTCCCCTGTTTGTTTGTTAATAGTCTTAATAAATCAGAGGAAGCCTTCACCCACTCTGCTGCTTGAACAGGAAGAAGCCTGGGATTTGCTCATGCCAAATGACTAAGTGACATCTCTGAGCAAACCCTAGTGGGTAAGACTTGGGCAGGAGCCAATTAGCTGACCTGTTTGTTTGCTAGAAACGTCTGGAGAATTGCAGAAGAATATAAGACATGCAGAATATTTTGCTGAGTGCTGCTATTGCTGCTAAGCAGCCCTGCCTGTATGGGTTCCTGATATACAAATGCTGTACACTGCAATGTACAGATTATGGATCCATGGGTTTTTTCCTAAATGTTCCCTTGGCTTGCACTCTTTTTTTTTTCCCCTTTTCTTCTTTTCCCCAGCTTTATCCGGAGAACAAAGGGCAAATTCCTTTGGGAAAGTGAGGTGACAGCAACAATTATTGAATTTACAACTCAAAAAAAAAAAAAAAGTATCCTTCCATTTGTATTTTAGCAGTGTATTTTATGGGCACTCCCAAAAGTGCATCTGCACAGTCTCCATCTGTTAGACACCAGGTCGGTGTATTCAAATAAAGTGGAAAAGGAAAATGCTTCACTTAAACAAAGGAAATCTGGAAACTTTTTTTTTTCCTTTTTAAATTATTCCACTCCCCTCTTTTTTTTTTTTTCTTCCCTTTCTTGTGATCACCAGGCCAGCAGAGGGGCTGTCACAACACTGCAGGCTGTAACCAGGTCACTAGTATCACTGCCTACCCAGTGCCGTCCAAGATTACATCACTTTCAGAAACTGTGTTTCAACCCACCACCCTCTGGCTTCATAACAGGAACTCCCTCAGGTGAGCCACAGGAACAACTTCCTGTGCCGAGCGGGTCGGAAATCTCTAATGCAGAGACCAAGCTGATCCCGAGCTTCCTTCCAGCACTGCCCTGGCTGTGACTCTGGAGAGGGCTCATGGCTCAAGGAAAACCTCCCTCCCCTCGGCCACCTGACTCCCTCCCTGGGGCTCTCTAGCCCAAGCACCAGATAATGCCACTGCCTGTGTTGATCTGTCCCATTGCATTTGCCTGGTGATAACTGTGCAAAAAATTTTTTTCCATGTTACTTTGAAATGCTCTCGTGTTCAGGTTGTGCCCATGTGCCGGCTGCAAGGAAAGGCAGGATAAGATAGCACAGGAACGCAGGCTGGTCTCTGTGAGCAGCAGAAGGAAAACCCAGTTCTGGCAGAAACCAGATGATCAGTCACTCTCACTGCAAAGCATTCAGTTTAGTTAATGATACCAAAATATTTTTTTTCAAGTGTGTTAGTAGCGAGGAAATCTAGATCATGGAGAGTAGAAGGAATGGCAATATGACTTGCCAGAAATGAGCCTTTGAGATGCTACAAGTTTTTGTAACATGACCACTGACTCAGATAATTGTTTTGTCAAGGGAAGCACAGTCTGGAGTTAATTGCACAAAACCAATCCTGCTTCTATCTTTATTTTTTTTCCTTGAACGTGTATTGTGTTGTATTGGTGTTTACATGTATTCGTTTAATAAACAAAACCTTTCAAGCCTAATTCGGTTGCCTTTCTGAACTTTACATTTAGTTCTTGAAGAGTTTCTTAGCTGATCAATGCTTTTTGTCCTTGGCTTTAATGACTTGAAATGTTCTAGATACCTTGTTTTTGGTGCCTCTTATGAAGCCCTGTGATGCACATCTCCATTTTGATGACTGTTCATTCCCACTTCTGTTATGTCTAATGGCTAATCAGTGCCTTTTTTTCCACAGGAGTTAGCAACAGTCTATGTAAAACGCAGTAAAATAAACCTATAGATTTTCCAGTTCTCCTGTGGGTGTTCAGGTAAGGCATATTACACACTTGGGGCATCTCCAAGTGGTAATTCATTGCACCCTGTTGAAACACCCTGTAATATTCTTTGTGTCCTATGAAAAACTGAGATACAAAATGTTTGAAGGCTTGCCCGGGGTGGAATTGCTGTGAGGTGGCCCCTGCCCAGACCTACAGGAGAAACTGCATCTCATGAAATACAAGGGGCATAACTTTGAATGGCTGTATTCACAGCTTCTGTTCTTGTAGCACAGCTCCTGTGTCTCTTGTGAAAATCACCTCGCAGACAGCAGTCACTGTCACGCTGACTCCCTGCGCACCTTTGGGATGCTGAGTTGGCAGGGTTACCTGCGCTGGAACATCCACCCGGCTCCTCTCTCCAGTGCTAACCTGTTCCTTGGTGTGTCCCCGCAGCGAAGGGCACTGGGATGAAGAAGGCTGGGGAGGTCAGCCCTCTCTAAATGAAGCACTCAGCATAACAAGGTACAGGGAAGTGAAAAGTAAACCACTACGGGATTTTTTTTTTTTTTTTTTTTTTTTTTTTTTTTTTGGAGTGTGGTGTCATTTGTTTTCTCAAGGACACTGAGTAGGAAGCTGGCGAAACAGAAACTTCCTCTGTGGTGAGATTTATGGTAGGGATTTTAGCAATAAAATGAAAAAGTATATTTGTTAGTTTCTTTGGTTTTGTGCTTTCTGTGAGGGCTGTGCTGTGAGCTGAGCTCTGTGGCTCCTGGCTGCTGCCTGGTCTCGCACTCCCTGCGAGGGGCCATTTCCTGGGCCCAGCACGTGCCATCCCATGGCTGAGCACCCCAATGTCCTCCTCCAGCCAGCAGCACCTCTGGCAGCCAGCTCTCAGCTCTGTGGATCTCCTGAGCCACCCACTGGCTTTCAAATCGGAGCACCACAGATTTTTGCAGGCCGCAAGAAGTTTGGTGTGGGATTTGTTTGCCTGCAGCAGCGCCCTGTGGAGTGTTGCCCGTTCCCTCACCTCAGTGGCTCGTTCCCTCAGGACAGTTGTACTCGTGCGTGGTGTCCTCAGGGGACTCCTGGAGATGCTGCTGGAGAGGCCCCTCGTGTGGCCGGGGCCTGATGTTTCCCCCAGCCATGCTCCTGCCCAACTGCCTCCTGCGTGCTGTGGTGGCCCAGGCCTCCTGTGGGCTCTGCTCTGTGGTGGTTCGTGGCACCACGTCCATTAATGGCGGTTGTTTGCGTGTGCCCACCAACAAAGGGTAGGTGAGGACCAGACCTGGGGCTTTGGCCACCCTGGTGCCCGAGGACTTTCCATATGGTTGTGCCTCCAGGGCCAGACCCGCTGTGGGTGTCATACCGTGGTGCTGCAGGGGGACAAGGGCCATGGCAAGGTCACCAGGTTGGGGCATAGCTCCTGCTTAGGGGAATGGGTGTGAGAGCGAGGGGGGAGTGGGAGGGGAGGACTGGGCCAAGTGGCAGCGGGGACACTGGCAGCCCCAGTGAGGCCGTGGGGTGTGCGTGAGGGGCTCAGGCAGCCCCCAGGACAGGGTGCCTCGTGTGGCTCCAGCTGCCATTTGGGAAGGGGTGGCAGAGCCAACTCCCGGAGGGGGAATGGGACTTGCTTAAAAGGTGCCGAGCAGCTGCTGCTGGCAGCAGTGGTTGACACTGGCAGCACAGGGCTGGCTGCTGCGCCGCGGGGCCGGTGGAGGGCTGGTTGCTGCCTGAGCCATCTGCATGAGCAGAGCTGGGGAGCTCGGGCCCAAAGGTTGCAGTGTCCTCAAGAAAATCCCAACTTGCGAGTGGCAAAGCGGTGGAAGTGATCCCACCGCCTGCTAGTGCTGTGCAGTGAAATCTCCTGCACCCCTGCTGCTGGGCAGAGGAGGCTATATCAGGGTATAGCAGAGAGGATGCTCCAGACTCCTGGCAGCGGGTGACAGCTTGACGTGCTGCCCCAACAGGACCTCACTGTCTCTTGGCAGATCAGAGGCTCTCCTTCTCCAAAGGCAGCTCTGTCTCCATCTTCTTGGCCCAGGGACCCATCAGGAGGGATTAGAGCTGCTGCCAGAGGACTGCAGTGGCTCTGTGATATGCAGGAGGGCTGGGGAAGCGTGCAGCTCTGGGCAGTGAGGAATTGGTGTTGTCTTGGGTAGGCTGTGGGTGGTCCCCTTGATGCTTTGCTGTTGAGATCCCAAGGTTGGCAAGTTTGAGAAAAGTCCTTCTGGACTAGTTAGACTAGGATGTTGGCAAGTGGTGGAGCTGGATAAAGATGGACCAGACAAGGAACAAGCAGATGTTGGGGTCAGTGGTCTTCCTTAGCAGAGCCTTGCTAACCTCTTTTTGCTTTGCCTTGGAGAGATGTTTTACCTTGATACAACCTCGCTTGTGCCAGTTTCTCCCATCCCCTTCCATGAGCTGATCTGTTTATTTCCAGGAGATTTTCTAGGTTTGCTCAGCTGTCTCCATCCATGTCCTGTGTTACATCCTTCAGCCTTGGTCAAAATTTTCTTGCCCTTTCTGTACCCTTGATTCTGAAATGCTGCCCCAAAATTCTGGGACACAGGAGTGGATTATTAGATGCAGCTATTATCCCCATATAGTGGTGAAGCAAAGAGAAAGGATTACTCCCACAAAATGAAAGTACAGGGATTGTAAAAAGGTTAGAAAATTGGTTCCCCCAGCAGTGTGTGAGTAATGAGAGTTTTATGGCACCTCACACGCGATGGGATAACGAGGAAGGAGCCTCCAAGACAGGGACTGGTGGTGTGCCATGATTTAGACCATGGTGCTGGGCAGCTATGCTCCACTTGGGGTCTTGCTTGTGCTCTGTGGTCTGACATTTGCCAGCTCATAATCTTCCTTTACAAACCAGGCATGGAAAAGAGCTACTTCAACAGCATGGATCATGAGCCAAGTGGCACATATCCTTTGTCCAGATTTTAAAATTCGCTACTCTGCTGCCTTGGTCTCCATCCTTTCCAGCTTCATGCCTTCTTTGGACTCAGAGAACTCTCCTGTGACCAGCCCCTGTCGGGTGTGGTGAGAAGGGAGATCCCCCTGAGAAGGACCCTGGCTGCTCTGGCTCCTTGCAGGCCCCTCGGTAGGTGCTCTGGGATGCTCTGGATGCAGGTTTTTTCACCTTTCTAGAGTAAAGTAACTGCACAGTGTGAAGTCCCAGCCCCATTAACATCACTGGGGTCAGGAGCTTACTCTTCAATTACAGAGAGAAGCCAATTTCATGGCAGAAGGTATAGAAATCTTGTTTACTTTCCTACTTTAAGCACACCCATGTAGTTTCAGCCCTGCTGTTGGTGAAATAAGCATGGGGGTTTTTTGTTTGTTTGTTTTTTGTGGTTTGGAGTTTTTTTTAATGTTGTTTTCATTTTAGTATTCTGGTGGGTGCAGTTAATATGGCTGCCCAGTTACTCTCCCTGGCTGGGATGAGGTCTGCAAGTCTTTTCCCTCAGCCTTTGCTGTGCCTCTTATTTACTGTGGGAGCCGCCCTATAAAACAGGGAGGGCATTTTGCATGGTGTCAGAGATGGGAAGAGTTAGCGAGAGCCTGCCCTGCATTTTAGGGCTGAGAAGTCTTTGGTGAGCAGGGTTGCACATGCCCTGTTAGGGTGACTGGAGCGCAGAGGGCTGAGAAAGGCAGGCATCTGGTTTCCTCATTATTTCTTTTCATAAATAATCCCTTGTCCTTGCACCCTGGACTCTGACAGCATTTAGAATATGCCGGGTGGTTTTTTTTTATTCTCCTCTCCGAAACTTATTCATTTGGAGAGCAATGAAACAATAGGTTTTTGTCTAAATCTTTACCAGTGAAATTGTCAGGAGAGATTTCCGCCCCCCTCTCCCGTCTATCTTCCTTTTGTCTCCTTCAGTTGTCGGGGTCAGGATTCGCCGCCAAACGGAGCCCGCAGTTGCTTTTCCAGGCCCCAGATGCCAATATGTGGCAGCATCTGGCTGGTTGGCAGGCGCCGGGCAGTGGTGCTGGCTGTGCTGTCAGGCGGCGGTGGCGGCGCTTGGTGGGCGCCCTGCTTCTTTGAGGATGTGGTCCCAACCAAGGAAAGGGATAATAATTAAATCTGCTAGAGGAGGTGAATTATCGGATAGGGCGGCTATTCTTGGAAGCTCCGCCGGCTCCCGGCCCTGGGTTTTTTTTGTCCTCGTTGGCAGCATCCTGTGTAACCTCACCTTCTTGTGCTCTGAGCGTTTCAGGTGCCTTAAGGCATGGAGCTCCTTGAAAGAGAAATACAAATCACTAAAAATGTAGAGATAAAACCCTCTCCTTAGAGGCCATGTGTTTGGCATGGGAAACACACGATAACAGCTTGCTTTAGAAAGGTGACATTTCCACTGAAGGCTGAATAATAAAAAATGCATTAGACTTTTGTAATGAAGACAGCTTCTGGGACTGGGGAATCTACTGCTTCCTTGAAATATATGCGTGGGAGCTCTCCCTGGCCCTAATGGGTGTCACATGTGGCTCTGGCTACATTAATGTTGCAAGCTCTATTAAAAGGGATTGTCAGTAGCCCTTCACGTGCCGTGAATCAAAGCCGTCTTTCCCTAACTTTGCTTTAGCTCAGGCTTGTGAGTGTAGACTGACTTGCCCAGGGTTAAGTCACTTTTAATATTAAGATGGATAGAAAAGACTCTAATACTTTTTTTTCCTTTTTTTTTTTTTTCTCTCCCTTTTAATTCAGAGCTTGCTGGTGAAGGACTCTGGAGGGATGGGGAAGGAGGAGACAGCCAGGCAGCTTAAAGAGGCCTCTGAGGGTCATGTTGAGTCTGTGCTATTATGTTCCAGCGAGGAGAATAGCTTTATTGACAGACAGCTGTTTGACTCCTGCAGCCATACAGTATTTGCTGCAGAGCTGCATAAATACCAAGCCCATGTTGACAAATTCCTCGTCAGTGCAAGATAGTTAAACCTGCTTGTTTAATCATTTGTGTGCTCTTACCTCTGCTGCTCTGAAAAGAATGAGCCGCTGTTTTACAATACAATGCATGAGAAACCTCTAAATGCTCAGAGCTGTGAGGTTTTCTGGGTGTCTTTTTATTTAGAACCTCTTGGAAATATAGTACTCTAATTTTTTTTGTTATGTCAATTAGATTTTTCTCTTTTCTTTTCTGTCTCTTTTTTTTTTCTCTAGAAAGCATATAATTTTTGGTTTTCAAATAAAAAAATCTGGCAAGCTGTCTTTACAATGGAGGTAGCAGCTCTCTTGGCAGACCTTAGGTCCTGTCTGCGATGTGACACCAGGGCTGGCATGGCCCCTTTAAGAGTCCCACACCTTGATTTGCAGCACGTGTGTGAAGGCACGTGAGGATTTGTGTTTTGGTTTGGCTTTTTTGGCACAGGGATATGGAACCTGTGCTACTGGTCACCTCCTGTCTGTAGCTCAGGGGGTGGCTCTTTGACCTCCCACCCATTTCACAATAATACCCACCTTCATACCAGCATACTATCTTGTCACATTGTTGGCCTCACCTCTGGAAATGTGGTATCTAAAATTAAAGATTTGTTTCCGTTTTGGAAATTTTCTGTTGACCTTTGTCACTTAAATAGGTAGAGTGGTGTAAATCAGGGCTCCTGCCACCCAGTCAATGGGAAAAAAGAGAGGCAGATTTGAGATTTTCTTTGGACCCTCCTTACAGTGTGGCATCTCTTTAGTCCTTTCACAATATTTCTGGTGTGAATGATTTTCTAATCAAAAGGTGTATTATTGAGGGGTGACCAAAAGAGAAGGCTTCACTGAAGTGGGAACCTATTGTTCAGTTGTACAAAAAATGTAAACTGTCAGGTTACAAGTTGGTTTTTAGAGAGATCGGTCACTGTATGTTTATACACTCCTGTGAAGGAGATGTGCATTCCTTTCAGGATCACAAATAAAGCTGTGGATGCTTGAAGTGGTTGGTACAGGCAAGCTGTCTGTCCTATGGCTGTAACTACTGATGGAGCTGAACCTGGTGGTGCTGCTGAGTTTTGAGACTTTTTATCAGTTTCCTGGCAAGTGCAGGCAAAGCCAGCGTTGTCTGATGTTTTCATTTTTCTTTTTTTAGTCCTGGTGTCGTTGCAAGACATTTGTTATACTGAGTTTACACTTGTGATAATGCTTGTACCCTGTGGAAGGACACTTAACCTGGCTAGCTGTGTCTGATGAGGTTACAGACATCAGCATGCAAAGAAATCAGATTTCCACGGATTTCAGAGAGTACAGGTAGATTTTCTTTCATTGATTTAACTAAAAAAAACCAGCATAAAAATACAGTCTTAGGAGTATGGCACGTCTTTGCTTATTGGCTGGAAACAGGCTCCCTCACTCGAAGCCTTAGAAGCCTGGACAGCTCCTACATTACTTGCAAGGTAACACCTCCTCCTCCTCTCTCCATATGTGTACTTCCTGACGGGGTTCCATTTACAACCAAGTCATTCCTTGAATGTTGTTTTTCATTCACATGACAGCAGTTTTGACTTTCATTTATTTTTCAGTCTTTTTCTAAAGGGACTTGGTTCTGACTTGTCCCCTAGCTGCCAAAAGGATGGTTTGCTGCAGAAATGTTGGCTTTCATTCCATTCTAACGTTTTAAATGCATATTCTCTTCTTTTTAGTCATCCTTATAGTTTGTATGTTAAGGCCCAAGAGCTGTACAAGTTTATGTGGCTATTAAAATATTTCTAGATGAATGAGAAATATTAAAAAACTCCCAATGCCGTGAGCTAAATTAGGAGTTTTGGAAGAAATAGAAGCACTTTTGGCTTAGAGCTTAAGTCAACCTTCAGCTAGAGGCCTTTTAAAATAAAAACTTTCTTTCTGTCCTTCATCTTTCATCATTTTAAGAGACTAACTGCAGAGCTCTGACACAGTCAGTTGAATTCTGAGTCCACCTTCAGAGCTGGGTCAGCACAGCTTCCAGAAGATGACTGAAAGCAGATCGGGTTTCTTCAGGTTTCCACCTTTTAACCCTGCTGTTGGCAGTATGACTGTTGTTCCCACTGTTTTTTTTGAAGAGGGTTTTTGGCTGGAGGCTAACTTTTTTTTATTATGCAAAACCCAAAGACCAAGAATTCCTGCCAGTAGCAGGGCTGGTATAGTCCCCATTCCAAATAAGTGTGAATTGGACCAGCTGGAGAAGGACACCAACCCAAAAGTCTGATGGATAAGACAAAAAATCCTGTTGTCTGTTCAGTGAGATAGCACTATTTTGTCTTCGTGCTGCGGTCTCATACAACTCATGTGTAAGCCTGAAGGAGGGAACGTCCTCAGCCCCAGAGAACTGACAGTTCAAATGGCCTCACATCAGAAGGCCTGAAAAAATGGGGCTGAAGCCACAGTGCTGGGTACCACTGATCCTGCTAGGACTGAGCTCTTCAGTCACTCTTCAGGTGCCTGATATTTACCAGATGCTCCCCAGCCCAGTGCCATGCTCACCCTAATAATAAAGGTATAAATTTATATCCACCGCAACTTTCTCTCGTTTTCCTTGCTCCTGAATGGTGAAACCTGCCTTTGCCGGTGTCCAGGTGTTGCTGCAGTGGGAGTCCCAGAGGATGATGTACAGCACATCCACCCTGAGCACTGGGCAGCTCTGCTACAGGAAGTCAGAGATTTTCTAGCATGGAATATGACAGGGCTTTTCTGCAGTCATCATGGAGAGAGCATTTTCCTTGGACGTGTGCAGCTCATTTGTTACAAAGCAAGCTGTGTTCCTGGTGTGCCACTGTGCACAATACTGTGTGCACAATACTTATTTATTCCAGCTCTTAATCAGAGCTGGGTCAAATCCATCTAAGGAAAACATAAATGTCTTACAATGATTTTTTTAGGAATTAAAGTTGCAACTCCTTCTCTGAAGTCTTGATTAAACAGCATTAAATGTCACAATACTGTAAGAAATAGCCATTATCAACCAAACTCAGACCAGGTAAAAACCACTAAAGGAATTTTGTCTGGAGTGGTCAAATTTCAGTGCAAACACAGAGGGTCAACTTGGCTCCTGTATTCTGCTCGTAAGCATCCCAGTGTATTTGCTTTGGTCTCCCTGTCTTTTTCCTCCTCTGTTCCCCAGTCCATATATCAGTGTCAGGGAGTTCAGACATCACAAGGGCCGGTGGTTTTTTTTATTATTTTTGTAACACCTAATGTGGAATTTTGCATGAGCAACACTCCTTCCTGTCGGCACTTGGAAACTCTTTTGTGTTACGTCCGTCCTTTCTCTGAAGTAATCACTCAACTATTTCTAGCAATAAAATATTCCTCTGTAGCACCATCAGATATGTTAGAAAGATTAGTGCAAGATCTGAAGGCCCTGTCCAGCTAAGTCCAACAAAACTTCCATGGCCTTTAATGCTCTCCTTTTTTATTTCACTGCAAATATTGCCTGTTGACACAGAGTAGGGAAAAGGCTCCTGGATACTCCGTGGAAGACACAAGATATCTACTCTATAGAGAGGCTGCACACTGTCTGAGTGACATGCCAAGGGTCAGGATCTGGACTCTGTGCATATCTACATGTTTTCTGTGTTTTGTTGGTTTTTTTTTTAATTAACTTTAAAAACACTACACTAAATATTTGTCTAAAATTTGTTAGGCTACTAGGATGGGACCTGCCTCTTCTGTCGGCTGAAAAAGCAGTGGGGTTTTTATCTCTCACAGCTGGGGAAGTGAGGAGAGAAACCATTCTCAATATGGCAGTTTGAAAATCTTACTTGGTGCCCAAGATGCATTTGGGGGAGGAAAGGTTCTCCGAAGATATTTAAATGTTCACCTGACTAACAGTGGGAGAATTCACTTCCTTTGCTCTCCGCTCAGGGTTTGACACTAGCTGAAATAGAGCTGGAACTCCTGCAATTATTAAGAAATCCTTCAAGAATGAAGAAGTGACAGAAGTGACAATTGCACTGTTTTCCATGTCACCAGTTGCACCAGCTGGAAGTGCACATGGAAGCTGAACTTATTTCCAGTGGTTGCTTTGACCTGACTTTGGGAAGCATGGAGTGGGTCTGTCAGCACCTGTTTGTGGAAAAAACCAACTCCTCTGGCTTTCACCGGGGAATCAGCTTCTCCACGAGTTACAGTGCTAGGGATGAAACAACTGCTTGTTCCTTGGCTCTTCTTCAGTCTTTCTTCAGCTGGACCATCTGGGGACACTTCCTCCTATGCTCCAAAGTGTCTGCTCCCTGGGAAGGAGCCACGTGTGTGCAGCTGCCCCTGGCATGGCTGCCTGACTGCCCCACTCACTGCCTTGCTGCACACTGCTGTCTCCCGTGGCTTTGGCACTAAAAAAAAAGTTTACTTCAGATTAAGGGTATTTTTGTTCAGCACCTTTTTTTTTTGTTTTGTTTTGTTTTTGTTTGACAGCCATGACAGCCTCTCCTCATTATTATGGAAAATATAGGGTTGGTGGTAATTACTATCTGAGTATGAATGGGAGCAGAAGTGGGCATAGACTGCACTGGCCTTTCTTTGACAAGGTATAACTTTCTTCTGAATTTCCGTGTTAATTAATGCTTATTTAAAAACCACTTTAATTGGCAGTAAACACCTCAACTTTTTGTACTCATTAAAATGCACCCATTGATGTGTGATGGATTTTTTAAAGCTTAATTAACTTTCTTCCTGTATATATAACCTATAATAATGACAAATACTGGAAACTGCCTCCCTTTCCTCCCTCCCCTATGTTTTGCCCTCCCCCTGATATTTCTATCACTTGAGGAAAGGCTATAAAAATGTATCCTGACTTGATCAGGATGAGAGGGCTCCCTGGGCACAATAATCCAGCCCCTCTCAGAGACCCCACAGGGGCTGACACTGGCCAGTAGCCACAGGCAGCTGCCCTGCATGCCCATGCCCTGTCCTGTGCCTGCTCTTGCAGCCCAAGATGCCCACCCTGCCCTCAATCTTCTTCCTTGTGGGCAGAAATTGGATCCTTCTCCCACCTTCACTGTGGGTTGTTCATCACCTTTTTTTTTTAAATAAAGTTGCTGTGGAAATTTTCTGTCAGGTAAGCTTACAGGCCTTTTCTTCCCTGAAAAAAAACCCAGAATATTTCTTTGCAAATTGCTTTTTCTAGTTCTTTTGTTCTTGGGGTATTTTTTAATAGATTGAGGCAGGTTTATATACATGCACATGTGTGAATGCCAAGTCAAAAGAACCAAGGAACCTCTATAGTGCTTTCCTCTTCCTCCAATTTTCAGCTCATATCTAAGCCACTGAGCAGGTTTTACTGCAAAACTTTCTAGTGCAATGAAGAGAACAATTATTTCAACTTCTAATTTTTAAGTGTCTCAGCATTTTGGACAATGAAATTAGACTCCTGAATTGCTTTTGGACATGAGATTTTGGTATTTTTTGCAACTGTGATGCTTTGTACACAAGAGAAATTACCAAAAAGCAGAGCACATTACAGTAATTCATGAAAATATGCAAATTGCTTGGTTCAGCTATTACACACAGATCACTTCCCAGTCTTTCTTTGCAATTTATGGAATATTCTTGTTTAAGGTGGATAAATCAGAAGTTTTTAAATGGGCAGTCTGGTTTGTGAAGGCACTTCTAGCGAGTCTATTTTAAATGCATGAACAATGATTTAATTTCCACTAGTGCTTAATTTCCAAAAACTCCTAATATTGATGCCTTGATGGGGCTACCTGAAAACAGAAGCTAGACAAAATTAAGAAAATAAATAGTAGGTATATTTATTGAAGGGCCTTCAAGGTACACTTTGGGAAGACCGAGCCCTAGGGCTACACCCAAAATGGATGACCAGGTCATGAGTTTTCATACTTTATAAGTTTGGTCCATTTGCATATCGGAGGTTAGTTCTCCAATTACAGCTTCAGGTAATGAAGTCATTATCCCAAGTTTGTTCGCCTCCTCTTAAGCCACTTTGTTTCCAGATTTCAAGGCCTGAGACAGTAAGGTGTCCTTGAGGTTCAGGCCTAGAGAGGATTTGTTTTGTTTGACCAGAATGTGAGAACAGAAGCTAACAGGCTGTATGGAGTCTTAGAGTTACACACTAAACCATTACAGGATATGAAAAATATAAAAGCTAAAATCCTATGGCATCAATATCTTCATCCAAATGTAAACCTGTTTACCTTGTGAAATGCTCTTTGTTCTCCTTTGCTCTGTGTGCTTTCTCTAACCCAGCTGATAACTGTCCTGCTGCACAGTTCCTTTCTCTTTACCTGTCTCAAAGAGCGATTAGGGTGACTGTCAAAATTCCTCACTGTAATAATAAATACACCAAGATATTCCCTCCCGCTTCGTAACTGTTGTGTGGCCAAACTAACACTAATATTTACTGGCAATTACATCTTGTCTGCTTCACAGGAATCTTCCACTCTGTGGTGACCAACACAAATCTCTATAGACATAGCTTATCATTCACCTAAATTAAGTACACACTTAAAACCATGGAGCTTGCTGAGTTTCTCCTGCTGGGTAGTTTTCCTGTACAGCTTGAGAATTGGACAAGCAAGATTTGCATTGACCGAGAACTGGATTTCTCTCACCTGCTCAAGGTAACTTAATTAGAGTGACAAGATTTAATTATTATTTTAAAATATACATTCATCTGGAAAAATGTGGATGGCATGCAGTATTGTGAACATTAATGCTAACTTTCTTCCTGGGCTGATTTCAAGGCTATCATTAAAAATAAATGCTGCTGCCTGTTAATTTGACCATGTCAATAAATAAAAATGTCCATAACACGTGTATGAGGCTAATTAGGATTTTATGGCTGTGTTGTTCTGGTTGATAGCTGTGCTGTTGGCTTGTTGGGTCTTTATGTTTCGGTGATGTACACCTCACTGATGCATAACATGTAACACCTGTTGATGTAGTAAATGTTTAGTCCTGGCAATTGGCCCTCGCATCATTTCTGGTACTAGAGCTCTGTGTAGCAGGCTCAGGTCTCATAATTAGCCTTCCTCGGTTTAGAAGAGCTTTTCCTAAAGGAAAGCCTTAAAGCTTCTGTAATCCTGGTGAAGCTCCCTGAAGTTTGTGAAAAAGGATAGCATTATCCTCTGTCGCAGAGGGACAAATTTATAACTGTGGGCTGGTTTCGTCCTTGCCTGTGAGGCAGGGCTGCTCCTGTAACAGGATACTGGAGGCTTCAGGCACAGCTGCTCTTTCACCCCCTGCATGTCCTGACAAACATGCAGCACTGGCGATGCTGCAGCTTCCTCAGCTTTCAGTGCCATACAGAAACATAGGCATCCTGACATAAAATCAGTACGGACTGCCTTGAGTGCCTGCTCTTCACTGTTTTTCAGCACCAGGCCTGCCTGAGAATTGCATGTCTATAATAAAGAACCCGTGACATAACTTTCTTGTAGGTGGAGTTCCCTGCAAAGTCCAATTAGTTTCAGACTCCGCTTTGAAATGTAAAAGCTTATACTCGTCTTACCTTTGTTTACTTGAACAGCTTTAACTAGATCTGCTTGAACGGTTGTTAAAATTTATTGGGTTTTAAATATTTATTTATTGTTTTTAAAATCCCATTAATGTCTTGGTTTTAAGGGGATTTTGCACAAGCCCATTTGACGCTGTACTTAACTAGAAATGCTGTCTTTTGCCTGGAGTACTGGCTCCCAGGCTCAGCTCCACAGCAATTTGTGTGTGGTAGGAGAGTCACCCTGTGCTAATGAAGAGGGCAGAAGCACCTCCCAGCACAGCTAAGTAAGGACAAAAAGGGTTTCAGAGCAGTTGTAGCCACACACCTTGGAGTTTTGGCTTTGTGGAAGTTCTGCATGAACGAACAGGTTCCTTTGCTTCCTACATAGGAACATTAGAAATATATTCTATTAATTCTGTTATTATAGATTTAAAAACTATTAATCATAGCTTTAAAATAACTGCTAATTAACAGGACAACAGTGTTACTCATCACAAAGAAAAAAGCAGGTGAGCAACCCAGCTTGGTATCAAATTCCATAAATGAGCACAGTAAATAATTCCAGCAGTTTAGTATTCCTGCCTCAATCTTGTCATTCTGCAACATTCTGAAACTTCATTTTTCAGAAAAAAGCATTGTTGCTAAATGAAAATAAAGGTGCTGCAGAAGGCTCTACCACTATATTCAGCACAGGAAAAACATGGAACTGTTGGAGGAGGTCCAGAGGAGGGTCATGAAAGTGTTCATGGGGCTGGAGCACCTCTGCTGTGCAGACGGGCTGAGAGAGTTGGGGTTCAGCTTGGGGAAGAGAAGGCTCTGGGGAGACCTTAAAGCACCTTCCAGCACCTAAAGGGGCTACAAGAGAACTGGGGACAAACCTTCTGAAAAGACAGGTAGTGACAGGTCAAGGGGTAGTGGCTTTAAACTAGAAGAGATTCAGATTAGATATAAGGAAGGCTTTTTTACAACTAGAATGGTGAAACACTGGAATGGTGGCAGGTGTCCCATCCCTAGAAACGTTCAAGACCAGATTGGATTAGGCTCTGAGTAACCTGGTCTGGCTGAAGAGGTCGCTGCTTATTGCAGGGCTGTTGGATTAGATGACCTTCAAAGGTCCCTTGTGACCCAAAGCATTCTGTGGTTCTGTGGTATTTCTGTTGGACACAAGGGCAGAGGTGTGTGAGAAGGCAATGACTAAAGCAGACAAGTGGGACAAAGACCTGAATAATTGATTTCAATGAAAGGTAGGTGTATTCAGAGTTTTCTTCTTTGCTTTTTGGCAGAAGTTCTCTCATAAAGGAAAGACAATGCCTTGCCTTGACTGCAAAACAGCTTGAAGGGAAAAAATGGGGATCTAGTTGCGAGAGCAGCTCCTGAAATGGTGGAAAGTGTACTCCTGGGCAAAGTTATCCCTGATCTGTGCTTGCTGTGGGTCACCCAGTACCTGCCATAGGAACATGCCATTGGCCATGGAAGCAGTTTCTTGGTAAGACTCTTCTCCTGCCAGAGACATCTCTCTTCTTAAAATGGGGTGTCCTCTCATCTACATATTTATCTGCACAGCTTACACAAAGTCAGTTTGTACTTGCCTGTGATTTACTTATTACCAAGAGGTTAATGACTCAAATTCAGAGATAGCTGTGTTGATTGCTGTGATGGTATCACAATCCCAATCGGCACCTGATATGCTGGCAACCAAGTACCTGGGTTTATGATTCAAAATATAAACCCCATAGCCCCCACTTTGCAAACTGACTTGGTGAGAAGAATTGCTGGATTGAATGGGTCAGGATTGTTCAAGAACACATTTTGGCAGTCTTGAGGCCACCAATGTCACTACTTTTTCAGATATTTTGCCAAAAAAAATTGGTGAAAGTTTTGATTTGTGAAAAGTGGAAGATAGTGTTTTCCAGATTATTTAAATAATCTCCTTAAAAAAACTCTCTCCCAGGCTAGGAAGAAAAAACCCAGAAAACTAGAGTAGTGAAAGTTAAAAGCAAAACAACTTGGGTTTTTTACCAAGAAATTGGTAAAATTTTGTAAAATAATTTTTCACTTTATAGAAATAAAAAAAAATTAAAAAAATGTTTTAACAGGCCATTTTGATTTGATTATTGTTTTTATCTTTCAATGGCAAGTTATTTACTGTTTACTTTTCTCCTCATTGTGTGGCCCTAGGCCTTACTAAATGTGTTCTATTCAAACCCTGCTCTGAAGACAGAAATATTAATTTCCACATGGGCTTTTCTATAGAACTCATCACTATGGTAACTGAATGTTTCATAAACATTAATGAACTTATTTTCACTGCACTGCAGTGAGGCATTGGGTGGTAGTATTATCCCCATTTCATGATGAAGAACTGAAGCAGAAAGAGATTAAGTACAAAAGTATTCACTAATTTTAAGTTCCCCATCTGAGATGCATGGTCTGATTTTTCAGAGGACTTAGTTTGTTATCTGTTCAAAGCACAGCTCCCATTGCCTTCGGTTGCAGCTGTGAGTTCAAATTTCTTTGTGCTTTCTGTACTCGGATAGAGACTGCTTTAATCTTGATCATACATGGCCTTTTTAATTTCTTCTCCTCAACACAATCAGAAGGAATTGAAGCTTACTAGGTCCTGGCCACATATTTTTTCTATGTATTAACTGAAATGCCAATGATTTCCATAATTTTATCCAAACACCAATTCATAGTTTGTGTTACTATTAAAATAATTTATAAGATAGTAACTTAACTTCTAAAAGATTAGAAAAGCATCTGCTCTGGTACAGTTCAATTTTTGTTCCCATGAAAGAGAGCAAAACTCCTGGGAGCCCCTTTTTTGAGGATAACCTGGGGGCTACTGATGTAGCTACAAACAGTGAAATTGGCATAATGGATTTTTATGCAGAGTCACTCATTTAAAAAATTAATCCCACTCTCCCCAAAAGCCAAGACATCAAACAAACTAAATGTATTATTTATATTTTATGTGGGATTTTTCCAGCACGTGAATCAAGTATCTTGCCTCAAAAACACCTGGACTTCGCCGAAGTTTAGATTTGCTGGGATTGATCCACAGACATAGCCCAGCATAGGAGGGAATCTATTAAAATTGTTTTCTCTTTTCTGTCTTCTGTCTTTAGGCAAGAGGGTAGTGTTTTAAGATACCTTGAAGAGCCAGCCCTTAATTTGCATCAGAATATGAGATAGGACTTATGGGTCCCCCCATAATTTTGCAGGTTCCTCTTCCATTCTTTTCTTCTGACCTACAAGTTGCAAAAATTTATAAATGCAAAGTCTACTTTCAGGTCTTTCCCAAGATATTTAATCCTGGAGCAAATTTTTCTAGATGTTTTTCTGAAGCAGTGATTCAGAAAGCAAGCGCTGACCCCATCTTAACCACAGAGGTGCAAACAGGCTGCTGCAATATTGTGTTGTTGAATTTTCCTTCCAGTGCCGAATGAAAGAGAGCTTGCCCTTTTCCTCAAATCTCCCCCCAATCGAGAGATGAGTGAGCTGGTAACTACAATATCCAACGGCTTCACCAAGTTGAGAATGTGATGTCTGTGTAATAATGCTCAATTTTGTACACTTCAAATCCATTAGTAGCAATTACCTTACCTGAGGTGTTTTGAGTTAGTTTTAGTACAGCATTCTTGCAGTTGGTAGATAATGAACATAATAATGTATACAGCATTTTCAAGTCTCTGTTTTTAGCTACAATAATGCCATTAGGATTCTATTTAGCAAATGTGTGCTTCACACTAAAAGTTAAGACTTTTTTGTTCATGTTTTCCTTGCCATGATTTCGATTGCATTTCATGTCCTATTCTGTGCAGTGCTGGCTTGCCTGAAAGAGCAGGAAAGTGTTTTGTCCACTGCACCTGTGCAAAAGCAGTGAGGCCTGGCATGCTGAGAGCAAAACAAGGATGAAGCAGGGCAGGGCATTGCCTGAGCCCTGGTGCACCCTTCCGAGCACCCCTGGGCAAATTGTGTGCCTGCACTCTGCTGTGTCCTGTTTGCCCAAGGGGCGAGGATGCTGGCACCCTCACAGCACAGCGCAGCAACCGTCCTGCTCACCCCAGAAGGGACCGTAACACTGCTGAAGCTGCTGGTGGACTCCATAATGATAAAGATGCAGGTGGGCTGCATGGTGCTGAGAGAGGCAGGTGTTGCTGCACATTTCACTAAGGGATGCCAGCTCAGACGTCTGTGTTGGGGGTCCTTGGGGACTGCAGATGTGCTGTGGCTCTCCTTCCCCTCTGAGTGTTTTTCTCCTCTCCAGAAAAAGATTGTATAGCCCAAATGGGGAGTTACAGCTGAGAAGAACTCAGCTTGGACCTGGGTGATGATAAGGAGTGGATGGTAAAGCAAGGGTGGCTGTAGTGAATGTCATCCCATGCCTGCTTGCTTCCTCAAGTCAGTGATGTCAGACAGCTCTGGTGTGGGTAGGATAACCCTGCCCTTGCTCTGGGTTGAGGACCACCCCAGTACTTTATCCTTACAGGATCCCTCTTCATCCCTTGTTCTTGTCGTGAGATAACTATGTAAGCTTTGGACTGGGAGAACCAGTACTCCACCAGGTTTTCCTTTTCTCTTCCCACTGAAGGGAAAAATAAGAAATCTGTTTTGGGCTATCACTGAACCAAGTGATACTGCTAAGCTAACACACAGAGTTTTCTAAGAAATAAGATTTCTCTGATTGTATCTTTCCAAAGAATTCCTTACTAAAGAATGAGGAAGGGATGAGGAGATATAATTGATACCCACTTTGTAGATGTCACTGCTAAGGTCTCTGGCATAGATAATATCAGCATTAAAAATAGTTTCAAAATGTTACAGTGCTCCTTTCATATTAAATTGACCGAACTCAAGAAGCAAGGAGTATTTGGGCAGCCACACAAAATGTTTTGGGAAAGTAACTTGTATTTGTTGTTGAAGTGTTTAGAAACAGAGTAAGAGCTGAGAGAGCCTTCTCTGTCTTAAACTGGAACATGTGAACCTATCTTTGTCAGACACATACCTTCTTCTGTCCAGTTCTTTTGCTCTTAGATGATCTTTAGAAAAAGCAAACTGATTCTTCTGGCACTGAATTGATCTTTCGCACCTTTTAGTTCCTCTGGCACACTGACCACGTGCTTATCCTGTGCCAACTCCTGCCCTGTGAGCACACTTCACTACACGGGTACCCAGTACTTGATTGAGAGTGGTGGAGAGCTGTCCTAGTAATGCTCAGCAGGGGAAACTAAGTTGAATTTTAGCACACCAGGGACAAGGACAAAACGATGGAAAAGCACTCGTCTGCATGAAGATAACAACGTGCTGCTGGCTGTGGGGTAGGCGGGTTGAAGGGGAGCAGAGCCTGTGCCCCCTCCTCCGTTGCTGCCCCTTCTCCTTGCCTGCACCACCTCCTGGCCCCTTCAGCTGCGAGAGTGCCTGTCACCTCCATCGGTCTGCTGCCCCGGATGTCTGCTTGCCTGACAGCAGAGCCCAAAAGCTGACCCCATCCGCAGCCTGCGCACTGAAGGGGAGCTGGGGGAGGCAGATATCACCTCTCAGTCACAACGTGCCCAGGCTGCTCCGGGGGCAGCACGGCAAAGCGCTGGCCCTGATCTTCTTGCATTGCCATCACCTACCCTGAAATTAGTAACAGCACGTCCAAGGTTAGAGGCAAATTCAGATACCCAAGTTACACAGGGGGAGGGTGAATAAAGGACAGTGGTTGTGTGCAGTATAAGCGGTTGCCTTAGACAATGTGTGACCTCTGAATTAAAAGACCAGGATTAGCAAAGAGCTTTTTTGCATTATTGGGCCCATTTACAAAAAGCTTTAGCCCTAATTGTATGGTACCACAGAGCTTAAACTTGAGCACATATTGGTTTTGTAACCTGATCCCCACATAAATCATAGTTGGTGAGAGCAGAACAATTAGTGCCTTAATCTACTGGAACTACAGAGTATCTTTAAATCTGAATTTTCCTGATCATTATGGGTATTACAAGAGTCAATTAATTTATATTTCACACAAAATGTAATTAAATCCCATGATAACCTGACTGTGAAATGAGGGGGGGGGGGGGGGGGGNTGGGTGGGAAAAGCCTTTCCTTATGGAGCTGCCATGAGACACCATGGCATGCTATCGACAGAGGCAAACTGCTTCCTCTTCAGTGCAGAAGTTTTGGGGTGAGGGGGTGTTGTTTCCCAATTTCGTACTGAGTGGCCCTGTGGTCACAAGAAGTGTTTGCTGCCACGTACTTCCAGCCCAGCCTGCAAGAAAAGTGATCCATGGTTGCTAACCCATTTAAGTGCTTAGGAAAGGGGAAGGCCTTGATGTTCCAAAGAGCCCGATGCCTGTAGTTGGTCACCTAAGGGAATCCACTTATGACTCTATTACCCAGTAAATTAGCAGAGTGGTTCAGTCAGGTATATTTATCATGAAGAGAACTGAAGATAATTAATACACTGCATTGAATGCAAATTGCACCCACAGCACTTATCTCATTTTCAATTAGCACAAATGTTACAGCACTGCAGGCTTGTTATGGTTTTACCATGGGCTGGGTAATTAATTTCTGTGAGCTACATATCAGACACCTGATAATGCCGTTTATTAATAAATGTCACCCCGGGTATCTGTTAGGAGAGGTAAATAAATTAAATGTTCAGTTGTCTGCCCTGTGCAAATCTATTCTTACACCTCATTGCATCTTTTCTCTTGTTTGTTTATCAAGGAGAATGACTGCTGAGATTACAATGGCAAACAAAGGAATATGAGGAACAATAATCCGCACCCCAAAGCGATGTTTCTCTCACCACTGCTGATGGCAGGAACCATGTCACGGTGTCTCCCTCCTGCCTGGGGACACGGCTGTGGGTCACTGAGGTGACCTCCCTTCAGAGCTACCCAGGACCCATGAGAGCAGAAAAGCTGAAGTGCCCCCTAAATCCTCACTTTCAAGGAATTTGCTAACCACTTATTGGTGTGTATTTCTGTCTGTAACTCTGTCCCTCAGAACATTTAACTGCCCCTCGAGCCAACACCCACACAGCTCCCTGTGGGAATTATGCTCATCAGCACTTGAGGAGATTCAGGTTTGTGTTTTTCCCTTTCCTTCCAAACTTCAGACAAGGAGGGTGGGGTTGGGTTAACCTGCTGACTTGCCCCCACCCCAGCGGGGCCATGGCCCCTGGTGGAGGTGATGGCCCCTCCAGTTGCCTCAGGGCCGGGGCTGGCAGGGCATGGACTATGCCAGGGATTTTTGGAGATCTCTCCTCAGGAAAAAAAAATATTGTAGGGAGAATGAAACAACTATGTGCCCTCTGATCTGCTCCAGGTTTTGGGAAAAGAGGGGAGCAGGAGGTGACGGGATTCTGACAGCACAACGGTGGAGAAAACCAGGTAACGCCCTTAGGCAGGGATATGGGAAGGTCAGGAAGTGCCATCTCCCCAGACCCTGAGCTTTCTTCTGCTGAGTGGGTAGATCACATCTGGCAAACTTTCTCGCCAACTCCTGTTTTCCAAAGTTTCAACACAGGTCTCGTCACCTTTGAGAGGAAAGGTCCTTTGGTCCTTTTTTTCCCCCTCTCATTTGATTTTGAAATTTCAGCAAACCACACTAACAAAAGTAGTTGAAAATGCTCCAGCTGATGTGAACTTTGGTGATCCTTCTCCCCAAGGAAGACCACAAGCAGGCAGATGCAGTCACTTTAAGCAAGCTTTGCACAATCTGTCTTAGATCATGTTAGCCTGGTTAAATTAACACAACCTCCATTGTGCGAGTGCCATTTAGCTGATAGAAAGATGCTTCATGGTAGTGATTTCTTACTTAAAACACAAGTAGATTTATACTGTATAACTATTCTGGTGTACATTAGGAGATGTACTAGTTTGAATACACCGGCAAAATAAATACATCTAACTGACCTTTATATTGGTAAAATATAATGAGTGTGGAGCAAGTGTCAATCTTTCTTGAAGGTAAAGAGTATTTACAGCAAAAAAAAGGAGGTGCAATACAACACTCAGTTTCCCAGATATAAACGTATTTAGGAAGAACCACATTATGAGCGACTTGTAAGTTAGCTGTGGGGAAGAAGCCTGTGGGGAAGAACAAGAGACTGTTGCTACAATAATTTAACCAGTGTGAATTTCAGAGAAAAGTGCTTTTAAGCAAAGTGCTTTCATTCCTTATGCAGGTCTTCATTATATTTACAAGTTTTTGTACTGTAAATAATTTCCATGTTCTTTTTGGTAGCATGACTGCCATCTTACCATCATCAGCAGTGATTTTTTCAGATTTCAAGACTCAGAGACAGCTTAGTATTTGAAGATGGGATTTACAATAATGCTTTAAAAATACTGCAGCACTTGAAAAATCAATTTTAAAAAGCCTTATTTGGATTGAACTTCATACTTCAGAGAAGAGCACATGATTTTAAAGGCCAAATGACCTGCCAACATCCTTTAAAACCATGTTTAATATGCTGAGAAGGATGTATAAACTCTCAGTTTAAACAATTATAATATCCATCCTAAGGAGCTGGCAAGGTATAGAATTAATGCAAACTCCTTATTTGAACTGGAACAATATTTACAATAAAAATAGAAATGGTGAATGCACTGTGAGTGAGACAGATATTTCTTTCCAGTCAGATCTAGGCTAACTCCAAGGAATGATAGGTCCTTGGAGTTAGCCTAGATCTGACTGGAGTCCACATGAACTCCTGACCTGACTGTGTGCCCTGCACACTTGTTCCTCCTGTGTGGCCACCGTTCCCTGTGAGGGATAGCACAGCTGGTGCCAGGGTCATGCCAAGCCAGCTGCACCACGTCCACCAAGCTTTGGCATGGCTGGTGGGACTGGTGCTACCTGCAAAGAGAGAGTCTCTCATGGGGAACAGGTGTTGTGGAAAAAGTTTTTCTGGTGGAATCAGGCAGCACAACAAGGAGACTTTTACAGGGAGAGAGGCCTAGGAAAGGGTTGTTGGTGGCTGAGGTCAGTAGTACTGGTGGGAAATGAGCTGACATGGTCATGCCCATAACAGCCAGCTCCCTGCACCATACAGTGAGCCTTGTACCCGTTCATCAGTTGCTCATTAATTCCCTCTCCCACCTTCCTGCCAAGGGAGAAATGGATGTAATGGAGCATCTTGTTTCTGTGTTTCTGATGTTATTATTTATGCAAGTCAAAAATGCCATATGATGGAGGGGAAGTTTGGTGAAGGTTTGCATTACCTGAAGGTGTTCAATCTGCGAGCTGAGGCTCTGGACAGATGTGTGTGATTCTTTCTGCAGAGAGCTCATAGGGCTGGTGGAGTGAATCTGTCAAATGTTTCCTTTGCTGCAGCTTCATATGGTGTTGGATGTGATGAGGATGATAAGAACTAGGACCATGAACTCAATTAGGAATTCCACAGGAAGCTGGTGCCAGGCCCAATGCCAGGTTTGATACGCCTTTGTCACTGAAGAGATGCATTGCAGCAGTAAATGAAGTTTTCTAAGCGTGAATGCTGCATGTTTGCATATTTCAAATTACTATAGTCCAGCTGAGAAGTGACATAGCCATGAATAACAGAGACAAGGTCATCACCTGCCAGGATGGCACAGAGCCTCCTAACCAATTGAAAAGAAGTGTTTCTTGCAGAGGTTGCCATGGGAAAACTTAGAAAATCCAAGAGCACACCTAAATTATGAAACCAACACACCACTTGTGGAAATACACCATCCAGCCAGGCATAGTGCACTCAAGTGACAAGCTCTTAGAGATGCGTTCCTGTGTCCCATCAGTCTTACCTCTGTTTTGCTCGGATTTAACCAGCTGCTTTTCTTTCATTGCCATGTTGGTGGTAGCAGTGTGTATATATACTGAGAAATTTAGGTATAGCTGTATTTCACCTGCCCATTTTTGTCAGTTCAGTCCCTGCCATATCACTCAGCAGCTTCGTGTAGAAACAGGGAGGCACCAAAAAGAAGACAGATCAGGAGTCCACAGCAGAGAGGAGTGTAGTGCGGGAGATAACATTTCTTCACAAGTCAGGAGGTGTGTACCTGCAGGAATGATCCAAAACAATTTTAGTACATTACCCTGGACTTCTGCCACCCACCAGGCAAGACAGCAATATCTCATGGTTAATGCTGAAGTCAAGGAGGATGAGGATGGATGCCTGCCCGCTCTTCACTGACAGTAGGGAGTCATCCATCAATGCCACTTGAACAGCTCCAGTTCCATATCCTGGCTTGAATCCATACTGTGACAGATCTAAAAGATTCACCTTTAGCAGGTTTAGTTCAAGCTGCCCTTTGGCTAGAAGCCATAGGAACTTTCCTGGTAATTGGAAACCCTCTTGGATATTGGTTAGGAAGAACTCATGTCCACAGAGTAGATTTCCTCAAGGCTAGGTGGCAGTCAATTCCCAACATGTTGGTAATTCCCCAGGTGGTGTTCCCTACCTTCCCTCTTTCAAGACTTTGACCTTCTGGGTTGGGCTCTGGAACAAACTTGGGCATATGGCAGCATGGGGAAGCCAGACAACATTGCTGGGTTAAATCCAGGACAAGAATGAGTTCTGAGGTGCAGTCACTGCAGCCAAAAACCCTGTCCTGTCAACACAATGGTAAACACTTGTTCCTCTGATCAAAGGGGTGAGAGCACTTTCTTGGACTTTAAAATGAAGGTAACTTTGGCCATACGTAAAAGAGTGCCCACTTGTGTGCACTTTGCTCCAGCTTGCAGCACACTGAGCTGTTCTGGCTCTACTTGGTTGCTGTGGTGGCTGGGTGAGACCAGAGCTGTCGTGCCTCTGTGCAGATCAGTGAGTGCTGAAGTGCCTCAGGAAGAGAATTACAGAAAAGAGAAAGTCCATTAGCTGTCTCATTTGAGCTCCCCGTGATTATTTGTGTCTATGTGTAAGATTTCCTTTGGCTCCTTGGTTCCTTCTGGCTGTTGGTACTGTAATGGAGGTCCATGGGGGTGGTGAGTATGTACCATCAGGTTGGGACGAAATGCACTTGGCACTGAACAAAAATAAACATGAATAGCCTGAATATGCAACAACTTTTTCCTTCCTACCTTATGGATCAATGTCAAAACCTTTAAGTCTTTACGTCTGAGTAGTTTTTCTGCAGCTATGTGTTAATTACGTGTTTATATTCTTACAAATGTGGATTTACATTTACCTGTGTTTCAAGATGATTAGTGGGTACCAAGCAACTGATTACACTTGCAGCCAATCCTGTGCCATTAACAGTGAAAAACGGCAGGCACTGTTGTTTCAAATCTCATTTGGTTTGGCAAGGGTATGATGGTAAAAAATAACAGCTAAATCAATTGCTTGAATATACAGGGTTTTTTCACCTTCAGGCATCTTTATCAGCACACCTTTGATTAATATCTGTACACTGACTGGCATTTTCCCATTGCCATTAGAGAAAATGTAATAGGTTGTTCACTATTTTTCTCCTAGATGTGGATTTCTGAAAATTTTTTAAAAAAATTACCTAATGTTTATGTTTAGAGGAAGTCAGTCAATGTTGATGATCCTCATATTTGACCCAGAATCTGAAGAATTATTTGAAAAGATCTGTGAACTATTTAGTTTTCCAAATTACAATACTATGTTTATTTTTATTTAACAAACAAAAATTCCAGCAAAGTATTGTTTGCCCCATTACAAACAGGTCAGAGCTCACAGTAAGCACACATGTAATGAAGGTAAACTAATATTAGCCCACACAGGAGAGGGTCAAATATTTAATCTGAAACTGAGTTCTTGGTTAAAACATGCAGTTTTCTGTCAAACAAAGAGAATAATGAATTTTTGCTGCTTGTAGGGAATTGTTTCAATTTGGGGAAAAAAGTAAAAACAATGCCCAAAAAACCTGTTTCATTTCAGCATTTCTAAACATTCCAATATGTTCTACAATGAAGCACTTTGATTTCACAACTATAAGTGTTATTTAATTTTTAAAATTACTTCCAGTTTATTTTAAAAAAGGCAAAATGGAAGAGATGAAATGTAAATTAAACTATTATTTTTGAGTGAATTTTTTTTTTTTTTGCTGGAATGGTATAATTTGGCAATTTTTTTTTTTTTGTTAATGCTTTTTTTTTTTTTCCAACAGAGAAAAACTTCTGGAAACTTATTTTGGGTCAAAGCAGCTAATGATTACATATTATCTTTTGATTTGGCTTTGATTTGATTTGGCTAGTTATAACCCCTTGTACAAAGCTTGAAGGAAAAAATGTCAATTTCAAGTTTCCCAGTTTCCAGAAACAGATAAAATGTCCTGATTATTGGAATCAGGTAGGAAAATCAATGGAATGGTGGGGACTTGACTTTTGCTGGGGTCAGAAACTTTGGAGTTTAAGCTTTTTACCATGAAAGTCAATGGAAAAATGTGTGTGCAGGACCTGTCCTGTTGTAACTAATTCTGGGAATCAGAAAGTCTGCAGACTGAGGTACTTCCCTCGGCTTGTTGCCAGTGAATCTGTGGTATACGAAAATTACCTTGACCCTATAGTATGTGCACTTCTTTCCTATTGTCAACACTTTTAAGGTCCTTGCAATCCTGCTCAGAGCTGTAGATATCACACTTCACCACCTAATGAGTTTTTTTGGTAATCTTTGCTCTAACAAGGAAGCAAAGGTTGTGAGTGAAGACAAGGGTGGGGGCGGGGAGGTTTTCAATCAGCAAGTTATCTGAGAATAAAGAAAGGTTACCTGTTTGTTTGTCAACAGGATGAAGTAAATAAGAGTTAAAAAAAATCAGAGACACCAGTCAAAGGCAATCAAATATGTATTTAATTAAAGCAAACATAAAAATTAAAGTTACATGTTGAATCAATAAACAGCACTTTTTTCTACATGCATTTTGAACAAGACAGATCAGAATCTTGCATGATGAAGACATAATGTGTCATAATAATTAGGAACACAGACAAAAGAACAGCTAATCAACATGCAAATTTATGCAGTTCTGGCGATTCAGATGAGGCAGATTTCTACCTCTTTTTTTGCTTGATTCATCTTCATTGCTAATCATCTGAAGGCTGCCAAATGTTCACTGACACTAATGTATTATAGGTCAAGAGAGGCAGGTCTTCACCTATTACCCCCACAAACAATATGCTTTCCTTCCCTGTTTCCTCTTCAGGATTTTCAGCAATTACTGCCAGATGCAATCAGACTCCTTGAATAGGAGCAACTGGGGCTTGTTTGTGGCTTGGATTCATTAGAATCAGGAGGATGAAGAAAGGAATAAATTACTTAATTGCACAAAAAAGTTGCAGCCAAAGTGATGGTGAGAGAAGCTGATTGTGTAGTTGCGTATTAGACCACTCTTGGAATGGAGGATCTTAGAATAGCTGGTAGTTTGGCCTTCCTGATTCAGACAGATTTGGGTGTCCTCCAAAACAGATGGCTCCACACACCATCTATTCTTCTCTTTGTCAGGTTTTACCATTTATTTGATCTTGTTCATCTATGATGCTAGTTGTATTAGATGTAACACAAATATGCATTCAGATCATATCCATTTAGTCTTGCATCCCAACTTTTATTCTTTTAGCCTTGTTTGATGAGATGATCAAGTTGAACAAAGCCCTTGTTGTCCTGTTCCCGCACAACATCCATACATAAAACACCAAAACCCGTGACTAAAGCCTTGCACATACAAATAATCCTCCTGTGTCACAGGTTTTAAAGGTTTATTTCTCCCCGTTTTACCAAGCAGCCCCCAGGTCTGACAAATGATAACCAGACACAACAAATAGTTAATTTTTATTTGATCCCATAGAAGCAAACATTTGCATATGCCCAAGCAAAATTGCCCCCCTCCCATCCTTATGCTGAGACCCCTGATCAGATATTCTCTTCAGGTTCCAGGCCATGTGTTATGCTTGTGGGTGGTCTTAAGATCTTAAAGAAAAGCTTTGCTCTGTGAAGTCATGCAGCACTGTATGTAATTAAGAAGCTTTTTTTCCTTTTTTTTTTTTCTCCCTAACCCCCTCTATGTTTCCCGATTTCATTGTTGTTGCGAATGATCAACACTTTGTGGAAGAGTTGCCTTTCAGGTAATGGTTAACATTAACTTTGTAAAAATGAGATGTGTGGTTAGGGATTCACTTCCCGGTGTCCTGCTGAGCACGGTGCTGCGCCGCAGTACTGCTCACTCGCAGGGGCTGCAGCAGGGTCACATGTCCTTCTGATGGCTGGGTCTGAAGTGTGTGCTGCTCCCTGTGTATTTATAGGGCAGCCCTGGCAGCTGCTATAGCTCTTTCATCTGGGGGAGTTGGGGTAGCCCTTGTTTGCCCAATTATTCTGGGGATCTGTAGTCAGAGAGGGGCAGGTCTTTATGTAATACGACATGGTCCTGGATTACAATGAACTTTCAGGGTCTGTAGTCATTTATCTTTTGGCCCAACATCTGTTGCAGCATGACAGATGCCCAGGAATGATACTTTACTCTGCAATCATGTTTAGGTCTTGATTTCAGAACACAGGATTTTTGGGTACCTTTGAAGCCAAAACTGGAGATTGTAAAAGTCTTTAACATTTTTTGAAGTAAAATGAAACACCCATGGGAATGGCAGTGCAGTTGCAATGTTGGAGGGAGAGCTCAAGCTCACAATTTCCAAGGAGACAAACCAGAGACACACGTCTTGCCAAGGCTGGCACCTAACAACTGTTTGCATTGCCCCTGCAGGGCAGCTATCCCAAGGAATCTATCTCCTGTAGTCATTTTAGAGGCCATATGTTGATACAGGTTCATGGAGATGGTGTGCCCTTCAGATGGCAGCTTTTGGGACTGAAGCTGATGCAATTTTTAGGCCAGAAGCCCTGTTGCACAGCTGCTGGTATCCATCTTGTCCTCCTTGTCCTCCCCTCAGCCCCTCCATAGTGCCCATGGCCCACTGTGGCTTTGGTCCCAAGGTTTCCCCACTCCTCCCCCTGTGCCAGAGGGGAAGGAGTATCATGCCCCCGGTGAGAACTGGGGCCCAACTGATGGCTCCCCTTGCCCTGGGCAGGGCAAATCCTGTACCAGGATCATTTCCCCTTCCTGTCAGCAAAGACAGAGGGCTAGTTATGCTGGGAAAGCAAAAGTAATGCCCTGCTCCCATGCACTGCTTTCATTCCCATGAGCTAGTGTGGTTTTTATTTGGGGTGTTTCATAGGGCACCCGTGAAGGCATTTTATTGCAAGTCTTGGAGGCTTAATTTTATTGCTGTGTCACTAGGGGGAGATTTTTGAAGGCACAAATGCATTTAAGTGCTTACTCTCTTTTGAAAGTCAACAGGAGTTACACATCCAAATGGCCTTTTTGTGTGAGGGAAATATTTGCTGTGAAATGGGTAGAGCCCACATATCTGTTGCAAGTGATAAAGAAAGCCAGGGGGTGAGACTACACTGAACTGGGTTTTTGTGGGTTTTTTTTGGCTTTTATTGTTTTTTAAATTGCCTGCACATCCTTCATCTCTCACAGGCTGGGAATTGGTTTGTTACAAAGCATCGAGATACCTCATCTCCTCAGTCAAAATCCTCCTAGATAGTTTTGTGATAAGAAGACTGAGAAAATCCACACAAGGAACTTGTCTTTGTACAGATGATACCCGGCTGCTTTTCTGTCTAAAGTTATAGAGATTCAAGAGCTGATGATGTCTTACAAAGGCTCCCTCTATCTGAGGGTCCCCTCAGAAAGGCGGGGGGAGATTTGCTTTGACAGGCTTTAAAGTCTGTGTAATCTCTTGCAGAATGGCCTTTGCTTTCACAGCTCCTCATGTTGCACCATGTCCTGATTTCTACACTTGTATTTGTCAATGAAACATTGCCTGAGCTTGGGTGAACAGTGCTCAGCCTGAGTGAGGGCTGCTCACTTTGAGTATTTACCACTTTTTATTCTGTTGTGAAACTATCTCAATGCACAGAATATTATCAATAGCATCTGAGTAAAATGCTCAGAATGGAAACACGAGGGAAGATGAAGGATGCAAATGAATACTCTTGTGTGCCTGGAAGGACAGAAGCACTGGCAAAGCTTTGGGCAAATAAAAGGCTATTTGTGCCAACACTGGTGAGAAGGGTATGGACACAGTTGGAAGCAAAAGGCCTCTGTGATGTGCATGTAGTAAATGGTGCTTTAACTAGGTCTAAACACCTATGCTGGGCACCTCTGGCCATCTGTATTTGCAGTTAGCAGTATTCTTTAAATGCTGCTGTTTCCTATCAGATTAAGGCACAGGCTTAGAAAATGGACCTTTCTGTGTGGAATGAGCATGTCCATGGGCAGACCACCATCCTTCATATGTGTGCAAAATGGAGGTTAAAAAGGTTGCTGTCCTGTTGTGTCAGGAGTGGCAGACGTCACCTGGCTGGTCTCTGAAGGCTCTTGAGGAACTTCTGCTGATCGGTGAACTCATTCGTTCTGACAGTCTATTACCTCCTTTGTTTTGACATATTTTCACTCTCCTCTTAATGTTTCCTGTTTTCATGAATCTTCCCCTTCTGCTGCATTTTCCTGTGTGTGTTTTTTTTTCTCCCAGATGTTGTATGGCTGGCTATTTCAGTAACTCTTTGCGTACTACAGAACTGAAAAAAAAAGGCAAGTGGAAAAACCCCACATTGGAATGATAGCGTATTTTCCATGCGCGTGTCACACGCTTGCTGAAACGTTCAGCTGATACGTTAAACATCTATCTAAAATACTGCTATACAAAGGGCTTAATTATTGTATCCATTCAGGGTATGAGTTGGTATCTGCTATTTCGAAAAGCAAGAGGCTTTTTAAAAACAGCAACGATTTGCTAGCAATGATGGATTTAATATTTGTTCAGTGCTTGAACCTGTTTAAGCACAGGTTTGTTTGATATAGGTAGTTTAGGACTGTGGACTTCTATGGAAAAACATGATGTACTTATTAAATGGCCAAAATACACAGGCGTGGGGCAGGATATTTGAAGATGCACACAGCAGCTCTTATTCTAACTTCCAAAAGTCAGGCGATCTATTACAATGACTAGCTATGTATTTCTACACTTGGCATGGCTGAGCTTTACAAGGCAGGCTGATATTTTCAACTCTGCTTACCAAAGTAATTATCTCTATATCCAAGCAGACTTATCAGGGTCAGGTTCTCTTCCTGTATGGCATAGTTTATATGTGGTATACCCTTGAGCTAGTATGTAGTGACTGCACCTGGAGCTGAAATGGGATGAGCTGCTCAGTGTTACGTACCTGTAATAGTTGTATTTGACCACTCGTTGCTGAAAACTTTGCAAAGGTAAATACATATAAGCCTAGGTCCTAAGCTCCAGAGGTTTTGCCAACTTACCTCTGAGATTTAGTTGCCATGAATATCTGTCAAGTCAAATTTCACATTGGAAAGCGATAACTAATGTGAAAACCAGGTTATTTGGAACTGACAGCAACTATCTTTGTCATAATTTTGTCAGCCTTCCCCTCAGTTCTGCAAGTGAACATTTTCTGAGTAAATGTCCTTGAAACATGTTTCTTCCCCCACTTCACTCACTTTACAGGTGGATGTCACTAGCTGAAGCACTTGTAGAGTCTACAAGTACACTTGGCAAGATTTTCTCCAAATCCCAACCGTTGAAGTAACACTTTAGCCAGCACATACATGCTTGGAAAATCTCTGTGGTGAACACCCTATTGTTCTTCAAAAGACATAGGGTGTGAAAAATGTGCTGCATTTGAACAAGCTGAGCAAGATTGAGTCCACTACTACTGGAATGCATTGTAAGGCTTGTCATGTCCTTATGGCCAGCTAGATTCTCTGCATGCAATGTATCAAAAGTTTGACCCATGGCTCTGCTACTTCCCAGTGTATCTACTCCTGGGTAGAGAAACTGTGTCTGGCCTAACCTCTCTGCCAGTTCAGTGGCTTGATAATGTCCTCAACTGAATATGGGCATAAATGACCCCTGAGAAAAACTTTGCCACAAGGAAAGGTCCCAGAATTTCTTTTCAATCTTCTTCTCTGGTCACTAGCTAAGCTGCCCAGGATCAGAGGAATTCAGACTATAAATGCAATCAAATTCTTCACAACAGAAACTTCCCTTTCACATGTGTTGTTGGTCGATGGTGGCATTCAGTCCTTTGCCCATGGAGCTGGGAGCTGAAGGCTAGAGAAGAGCCCCCAGGGTGTGAGACACTGGTAACTTGTGACATGCAAAACACTTCAGAGTGGCTTGCAGTGTGCCACAGAGGTGGAACACATGGAAAAAAGGATTTCAAAGCTCTTGATTTAAACTGTGTCACACGTGGTTTTGTAGGATAATGACAGTCTCCCAAAATCCCTTGTTACTTTTTTGTGTTCTGAAAATGCCACCTGACACTGTCAAGTGATTGGAGTGCTATCATGCAGTCACCTGACTCCTTTGCCAGATGGGCTTGTTGGCTGAGTTAGGAAGTCCAGGAGTTTGGACCCTTGATGGCAGCAAAGTCTTCTTCTCTTTAAATGTATGTATAACATGTTTTCTATGCCCTCTTAAAAGACAATGGTACCTGGGATTTCTTTCAGATCCAGATGGAAAGCTTTTGTTAAAGGGAGTGGTAATGAGGCTCAGTAAGATTTGTTTTTTGTTAAGAAAAGATCATCTGGCGCTTGCTTTTGGAGCTGGTTGCTCATGAAGGTTTCTAATTCAGGGTCTTAATTTTTGTAAAGAGTGAATTACAAGAAGTCAGAAGAATGATGCGAAGAGCATTTAATAATGCACATTCACAAAGAAGTGGTGTAACTACATTAATTAGGCAAGTCTTGCGTAAAGATGCAATGTAATTATATATTTGAGACAGTTAATTAGGGAGCTACTTGGAAATTTCAGTGAATATTAAGGTAATTATACATAAATACTATAACCATTAAGACTGCACCCATAATGAAAGCAATAACTAATTACATAAATAACAGCATACTTATGTTTTTACATTACCAATACCTAACAATACTTCCTCTCTTTCCCTGCTCTCTTTGCCATGCAAATGACAAAACTTCAATTTTTAATTCAGATATTCTTGCAAATTGTTGCGGAAACAATGAACTTTCCTCTTGCCCTCTTTCTCTAGAGAAGACTGGACAACAGGAGTTATGCACACCTAGCAAGAAGACAGTCAAACATACTGCACAGATCTGAAGGTTACATGCTGAGTTTTTGGTGGCTGCTCTCGGATTTCATACAAGCCCAGGTCTGAGAAGTTTAATAAAGAAAATGTATAGATGTAAGAATAATGTTTTAGACTGTTTCGGCAGCTTTGAGTGAATCAGTACTGAGGGTTAGGTGAATGGCTGTCATAGAAACTGTGCCCTGCATTTCATGGTGTTTGGCCTGTAGGCAAAGGCAAGATCTTTACTAAAACATTTCCTACCATGTAGTTCTGTCAGGGTTTGGGGTGTCTGTCTGCTGTCACCTTCATGTTCACCTAAATCTACTGGCTACCAGTGACAAGTGTGTCAACATTTACTATGCTGTGCACATTACTATTGTTTTTTCCAAGCTACCTCAATAAGACTGTAACTCAGGCTCTCTCTGCTGAGAGCTTTATATGAGGGGCAGCCTTATTGACTCAGCTGAAAATCAAAATTGTTGCTTTTTAACATACTCACTGAGTCAATGATGGTTTCTAGCAACTCTCACTTAAGGATCTAAAAGAATTTTAGAATAAATCTGTGATTATGTGTACTATCATGATGGAGACTTTACAGGTGGGGTAACTGAGGCACAAAAATCTCAAGTGACTTACCCAATGTTATGAAGGACATCCAGAGTCCCACTATAAGCCTCTCTGCTCTGTTTTAGTCAAAGTCATCCTCTCTCCTGACAGAAGATGTGGTCGGTTCATGGTTTGGGGTCTAGTGATGGGACTCTTTCCTCTCTTTGTTAATCTTATCTGAATAATTAAATTGACCTGGTGAGACAGTGGAGTTCACAAAGGAATGTAACTTTCAGCCAGTTGTCCATATTACTGTGCTTCCATCAACATCATGAGCAGCTGACTGAAAAGGCCCATAGCAGCATGGGCTCAGCGCATGTTTGTAATTTTGAAGTTACTGTCTTGCAGAACACAAGGTCATAACTAGAGAGGGGCTGGCACCTGGGATTTGCTGAGGCAAAGTTAAAGATGATTTAGGACAGCACAGTAAATTTTGCTGTATTCTCACTGCAGACTCTGGGGCAAGTAGCTGTATGCAACTGAACCATGTTTTCCTAGCTTAACAACAGTGACCAGTGATACTTCCTGCCATAAACTTCAAAACATGTCCAAGGCTGATGGGACCTTTCAAACTATTTTGATTCTAGATAAATAGTGTCATAATTTTGAGATGGCAAATCGCTTCAATCTCCAGAAATGACCTTATTGTTACGGGTTTACACTATGGCTCATATTCCAAGGCAGATCAGTTCTTATGTCTTTTTTTTGCACTGAAGTAATGTCACTAAGTTTTTAAGCTCTTCCTTTCTAGCAGAGTGAGATTAGGGGCAGCTAACCTTTGTTGGCATTATAATACATGGACACAGAACTTTGTGTAGATCTGCTGGAAAAAAGATTAATTAACAAACGCTATAGCAGTGGATACCTACCAAAGATAAATTGTGCTACATTGCTATGATAGATTTCCATGACTTTGTGACCAAGAGAAATATAGTAGTTCCAGTTTATCAAGATTTCTGTAAAATGCTTAGTACAGTGGTATGTGAAAGAAAACAATTTGGCCTGGAGAAGGTATGGCACAATAAATGTAAAGAAATGGGTAAGGAAAGACTGCTGAAAATGGAGCTGAAAGAACTGCCAAAGGACAAGAACACTAACTAGCTAAGTTTATTAATGATAACTCTTTTGACTTATCTGAACATTTTGATTTGTAGCCACAGCAGAAAACCTGTGCAAATACAAAGTCTGTAAAGAGACAGAAAGCTGAGAGGCCTTGACAGTTCAGAGAAAGACTGACCCTGACAACCGGAGAAATGGAAAACAGATAAAATGAAGTACTAATAAACCACAAGGTCATGCAGATGTTTTTTTGCTCTGAGCAGGAGGCTCATCAGCTGGAAGTAAGAGAGAAGTGTTTTGCTGAATCTCACAACGATTGACAAATGCTGGGGCTCTACAACAGCAGGGAAGGGAAGTATTCCCTGAGATGTTCTCCTGGATGTTGCATCAGGGGAAGCGCATCCAGGAAACATGTGGGATTCCTGACTACTTTTGTACAAGGCACTGGGGACATCCAAAAAAAGACAGAATCCAGAAGAAGGGAAATTAAATTGAGATAGGAAATGGGGGATAAAGGGCTGTGTCTTTAGTTCAGCAAAACTAAAACTGAGTAGGTGTATATTTCTCCCTATAAATAAAGTATCAGGTTAAGTGGCGAGAAAGAACTGGTTAAATTAGGGGTGTATTGAATGCCATAGGAACAATTGATAGGAGCCAACTGAATAAATGTTCTTTGGAAAAGGGATGAAGGTTTTAATAATGTGAAGTTTTGGAGCAGCTTTCCAATAGGAGTCACGGGGGCAAGAAAACTACCTGGTTTCAAGAAAAAACTTGAGAAATTTATCAATGAGATTGTGATGTTGTGATATCAATGAGATATGATGTGTCAGACGTAGCAGGGGATGACCTGGGAGGACTCTTCCAGTCCTATTTCCTATGTAAAACTATTCAACAGAGCCTCTGGTCTCCAGAGTATTTTTTTCTGTAAAAAGACTTCAATAGCAAGCTAGGGAAAATGGCCTTTCCTTTGGATTCTTTGTTTGCCCTTATCTATACAGGAGACATAGATCCGATCAAAGTGCCAATGAATCTTGTGGTAGGTTGGATGCAGATGTCTATTATCTGTGTGACAATACATTTTAGAGGTCCTGCTCATTACTGGGGCCCAGCTACTTTCCATGACCTGACTTTTACGATCCCAGTTCATCTCTTAGCTAAATTCATCTGAAGCTGTTTCCTTGATAGCCCCTTTAATATTTTACGGGTTTCTTACAGTTCTTATATTCTTGTAATCTTCTGAGGTCCTTCAAAGCAAGCCAAACAATCTTCTGCCTTTAACAGTGCCATCAGCTAGCCAAGCCCATGAGTAGATCCCTAATTCTCCGAGGTAAGATCAATAGCCAGTCACCCTCTGCTATCCTAAAAAGATCTGGCAACTCAGTCTAGGTGTAGCAACTGAAAGAACTGTTAATAATGGACAATGACTGACAAAACTCTTAGGTGTGAAAGGAGATTTACAAGGAGCATGGTGTTCATGCATAGTGCTCATTGATTGACAGCCCCAACAGGTTAGAGGTTACCCATGGAATACAGTCTTGATGGCCTAGGATGAAATGTTCCCCCTGACCCTTCTGTAAGCTGGTGAGACAAAGCACTGGCTAACTATCATTAACTTGCGACACCATGATGATGGGATTAAGACCCAGAGGGCTTTATCTCTACCTTATTAATGGCAATTAAAAGCTGTGTGACAGTTTTAAAACTTGTTGATGTAAAGAAAGTTAGTGCCTGTCTTATAGTGGCACAGTAAATAATTGTCTGGTTGCTTGGCTTTTTGTAATCTGCCCATGCAGCTGTATATTATCATTATTTTGCTGCAAATACAGCTTTTCGATTTATCAACAAAAGAGCAGGTAAGGCTCTATGTAAATAATGATGAAGGACACTTCCAGGTTGGATTTTTTCCCATTTAGATTGCTGAGCATGAAAGAAGCAGAGGATTTTCAAAACTGATGACAGTATCTGTTAGACCTATTTTTCAAAGTGTAATTACCCCCCAAGAAATGTTAACCCCAATTTTAGTTTCTGCAAACTTCACCTGGCTAATCATAGGGCAGGTATTAAAAACTCTCTCCACTCTTCTTTATGTGGAAAGGGATATATATTCCTTCTTGGGTGTTTACCATTGTTGGAGCTGTACTGATTTTGTGGCAAGGAGTTTCATATCTTTTGGCCTTCTGAATTCAAGGAAATGTGACTACTTCCAGAGCAATATTGTGAGTGCTGTGAACTAGAAATAGCTCTCCTATGTGCTGCTTCTGTTAAAATCTCAATCTTAATTGGAAAGAAAGGATCAAACCCAAATATGGGCTCTAACTGGAAAGTCATGTTTCCCTGAAACGTTTAGTGACTGTTCTTGTTCTCCTACATATCCTGATTAACTTCTCTGGTTGTGGCATCTCACTTTTCAGATAGTGTTTCTGAACCACCTTCATCACTTCTATTTTTCTGTGCAAATGTGCATTAGGTGCTGTTTCATGAGAACTGGCTGTTAAGGTGTTGGGGGACCTCCTATGATGCCAATCCTTCTTGATCTTTTGGGAAGCACAGTCAGGTTTTTGCCTTCAAGAGCAATCTCAACTTTGTAGGGTGACAGAGTGGAGAAAAAAAGTCATCAGTGCAGCTCCCAAAGAGACTTCTCCCCACTTGCTCCCCGGCAAGCAAAAGGCAAAGACACTAGGTCTGCCTTCCTCTGTATTTTTACTGCACTTTTTCCTCAGGGTTGTAGAGGCTGGAGAGCCTTTATGCATTCGGTGTTCCTCTTGACTGCTTTTGGACTAGAGAAAAGGACTCTCAGCTTTTGCCACAGCTGTTATTTCAGAGGTGTTGGTGGCTGTGGCAGCCTGCAGTGGCCCGTGTCTGGCTGTGCCACCACTGGCTGCAGGACTCCTGCTGGGTCCTTCCTTCTCCCAGCTCTCCAGAAGCTATGGGACAGGGAGACGTTGCCTGTCATTTTAGCCTCTTGCCACTCCAAGGCAGAGATTGCCTTACACTTGTAGTTTATACAGCCCGGAGCACAATGTCAGCATTACACATTAATTAATAATAGTGGCTTATATTGCTAATCACTTAATTATAAATTATGTCTGCTGGTTATGCCTGCCATCACATATTACTTTGTAGTTACATAGATACACACATAGTGTATCTGGGCTCTTGTAAATCAGCTTGTAGTTGTTCAATGATACAAAGGCTACGCCAGCACAGAAATCCGATGTAAACTGCTAATCATTTTTAAATGAAGACAAAGCAATCTGAGTTTTAAATCCATAATGCAAGAGAATTACAGTGCATGTGCCTGAAATTTAGGAAGAGAACTTGCTTTGCAGACGTTTCAATTGTAAGCAAAATTCTGACGTTATGCGCATTACATGGTATTTTACTGAAATCACACTCACTGGCAGATTTGCATAAATGAGTGTATTGTATTTTTTATAACTGTGAAAGCTTTAATTACCTAAACTCTAATTAGGCTTGCATTTTTTAGAAAACACAAGATATTAGCTTATTTTGTAGTTGGCTCAACTTTAATGTTTTCTCACATTTGTAACTCATACGTAATAAAATTCTATAAAAACACAGGGAAAACACAGAGATGAAGGCATCCCTGGAATTTCTGGAGCTGATTGGTTGTTTCTCCTCTTGGTGCATTTAAGCCTCAATGCACTGAAGTTTTCTTGAATGCTGCCCTAGGGCCAAAATCACACCTGATATAAATTTGTTGCAGACAGATTTGGTAGTGTTGCATCAAGGATGAATCTAAACAAGTATATATTGATAATTTCTAGGAATAAAAGTGTTGTGTGAAAGGGAATTATTGATGATACTATTTTATAGTGAAATTTGTTTGGTGTTCTTGGAACTCTTGCAGAGTGCTACAAATGTTTTTTTGTAGAGCAAGATGACAATACTCTCTGGGCACTTGGACTGCTGGGATTGCAACGAAGATTTAAGCACACAACACTTTTTAAAAGTTTATCCCAACAGGACTTTCGCTTGGCACCCAGTGAGTCACTGCAGTGCCTTTCATAAGGAGGGAAAAAGAAACTAGATAAACACAAGTACCATTAATTGTTATTCCCCTCTTTGACTATGAAACAAGTGCTAATGCATCTTGTGTTGCTTCTGCTGAATTTTCTCTGCTTCTGTGCCTCGTCTCTCTTGGATTGTCCAGATTTTGCCCTTTCCTGTGTCATAAAATTGTGGCCGTTTCCTGTGTGCTTGTCACCCTGTGGGTAGGCTGCTGTACTGTGCTCAAACAAAGCTATTTTTCCAGGCAGTTGAGAAGCCTGTGCTGGATCAGAGCATCCAGCCCAGCATTCACTGAGGACATGCTGCTGGGAGCGTGCAGCACCTCTGTTCTCTCTTGCTGCTAAGGCAGGTCTACATGCTGTTGACATGCTCGTTGTGGTGTAGCCTTCCAGATGCTCAGGAGTGCTGCTTTTCTAAGTCAGAGGGAGGTGAGGATGCCTCACTTCTTGAAGGACTGTGTTGAGAGAAATTATATAAATCCTCCGGTTTTATTCTAGGTGCTGCTTGCAATGTTTCTGTCAGTTGGAAACAAACAGCTATGCAGCCCTACCATTGCCAGAACTCGAAGAAAAGACTATTAATAATCTCACCCTTTATTGTGACTGAGGGTTTCAGCTATATATTGTCAGGAGGAATGAAAAAAAGGCAAAGGAGCATCATGTGTATTTCTGTGTTTTCTCCTCCTTTACTCTTTTTAATCCTTGAACAAGTTGCAGCAGAAAGATTTGAGGAATTCTACAAATGAACTGTTTAGATGAGAAGTAAGAGATGTAAACACTTAGCACCTACAGTTTACATTTCTTGTTTTCTTCTCTTCTCAAACCTCAAGGCTCCCTTTTTAGAATGCTGACAGTGCCTTTCATTGAAGTACTTACAGTACTCTGGGAGACATTCTTCTCAGTGCAGCACTGGTGCACAGTTTGTGGTATGTTACTGCATTTGTGCTTAGTAAGACCAACTGGACTGATGGAGAGCACATTATTAAAAATGCCTTTCTGCTTTCCTTACACATCATAATATTGTCCTAAACATTTGTCCTAGGTTACAGTGTAAGTTGTACCCAAAAAATTGTGTTCTATTCACCATCTTCATAAGCTGTTAAAACCGGTGGGACAGTGTCCCCCACCTCCTTGATGACTCACCCCTGATAAACTCATGGGGGTATCTCTTGTTAATGGGCCAGCTGGTAACTCCAGGTGGGGCAGAGTTCTTTATCTCTCCCATGACCCATCCTCCCTCCAGGGAGATATCTTCTGTTAATGGGCCATCACCGTATGACTGATAAGATTACATCCCATTGTGAGATGCTCCGCCCAGAGGGAGGAGCCAGGCGTTCCATCCTGGATATAAGCTGAAACTTCGAACATCGGAGGCAGGCTTTCCCACTGGATTTCCAGAGGAAGACCAGACCCTTCTACACTGCTACTAGACCTTCAGAGGAAGACTAGACCTTTTCTACAGAGTCACTGCCTCAACAGAACCATCACTCCAGGAGGACTGCAGCCACCATTTGGTTGGACTGCTGCCAGCCCCCTGACTGTCAGGGGGTCAGGTTTGTACTCTGACTCTGTCAGTGGGTTGGTTTTTTGTACTATTAAATTTATTTTACTTTTCCTATTAAATTGTATTTCTGACTTGAAGTCTCTCACTAGTTTGCTTTCAAACTAGCACAACATTTTATTTTGAATGCATGCAGATACCTGGGATTGCAAGGTATCACTCAAGCTTCTGTGCCAGGGCAGACTTGTGAGTGGATTCAGTGGTGTCAGCCCTGCTTAGAGCAAACAGTCTTCAGAGGGCCTCTAAATCCAGAAACCTCTGTGTCCCATTCCCAGCCACCTGCATCATATCTCTGGATATTCTGCAGGCTGTGTATGTGTTTGTGCATGCAGCTACCAGCTGGCTGAAGCTCCTGTTGTGCTCCTGTGTAGAACCACATGTGTCCATGCTTGAGCTCTGATAATTCTGGCCTTCAGCTGGTGTAGATAAAGCTATTGGGAAAGATGATCTTGGAAAGCATGCAGTGCACAAGTATATCCATATCCCATTATTTCATGTGGGCCATGGTCTTCTAAACTTGTCTTAAGGGACTGTGAATGTAGTCTCAGACCCACAAGAGGAGTTGTACCTGATTGCTATGAACCTGGACAGAACTAGTTCTTCTCTTCTACAAGGGGCAAAGCATCAGCAAACTCAAATAAACGGTGGTATGTACATGGCTACCTTCTAGGTTCTTAGTCCCTCTCAGCAAATGGGTGTTTTTGTGTCATATCCTCTTGGATTAAGGTACTAAACAGCATGGATAAAGGTGAAGAAAGAGAATCAGGCCTTATGGTATGTTTTTTAACATTGATACGGCATATTATACTGTTTCCAGACATTTTTAGACAGACAGAAGGAAATGGGTAGACCTTTTACTACAGAAGACATGAAAGATGTATGAAGAAGAAGTAATATTGACATTTTGTGTTTAAATGGAATCTTTTTCTTAAAACCAGAAATGAATGCTAAATGGCACAGTCACCTTGAAATCTGTACAAACAAGTGAATTACAACAGGTTCAGTTCCTAGACCTGCTTCTTAGGCCTCCCAGTAACTTTTGCGTATTATGGTTTCCAACTCTTCTTGTCCTTAAGTAGTTTTATTTTCTTTGTTGTGTGAAAAGCACCAAGGAAAACTTGGTTATATAATGAGAAAGCACTGAGTGAACCAGGAACTAGTCCATCAAAAAGCAGACACATTAGAGAGGATTGTTTCACCCTTATTAGCAGAATTTTGTTTGCAACTGCATGTACAAGAAAAATGAATAACTTCCAAGAAGAAAAGCCTGATCCAGTATTTAAGTCTCAGCCATGGCACTGGGACATTTGGGTTGATATCTTTTATGCCTCCAGGATATTTTCATTCTCTGTACTAGTTTTGGCAAGGTCTTTTGGCCCCACTGCCTGAGTGCCACGGTAGCAAGTGCCACAACATCTTTGTTCAGTGCCCACAGTGAGACTGGCAGCCTGAAGACAGGTGTGCAGATTTGTTATAAAATCTAGATGGAATTCGGGAGCTGGCCAGGGAGAGACCCTTGCAAGGTGCTGCCCTCCAGGCTCAGGCTCTTTAACTGGCAGTATTTGTCGCCCTGTGCCCGGGCTTAGCTCAGTGTCTGACTTTACTCTCAAGAACGAACAAGGAGACAGCAGTAATTTGTCTGACAATTTACTGGATTGTTCATTCATCCAAAACATCTGAGTTCACTTTCCTTTTCTCCTACCTTAATTCCTTCATCTCTTTTCTGGCAGGATTAGATCCTACACATCAAGCTAGTCTTAGGCAAGATGAGAGGACAGGACACTCTTCATGCTTCTTCTTAAAACAATTCTTGCTGTAAAATTCAGGATTAATGATGGAAGAAGGATGTAAGAACAGCCTCACTCTGTAGCACAGTGGTTAGCACACCTATTTAGGAAAGGAAGGTGGCAAAGACTCTGAAACATGTAATAGAAATCCAATGCTGTCATTACTGCTAGGTGTGCCTTCCTCCTGTAGCGGTGGTGTATAGGAAATGGAGAGATCTTTGGAGATGGTTTTGTATGGAAGCCCCTTCCAGCAGATGTTCCAACGGTACCTATAAGACCAGACTGATCTTCTGAGGTAGATGGAAGTGTGTGGATGCCTGCTGGGGCAAAAGTACTTGATCCCCATTGAGTGACTGAGTTTTTTCAAGACAGCATTTTCTAGCCGTGCATAGAAACAAAATTGTGGAAACTGGGCAAAATGTAATGCAAATGTGCCAAAAGACTTTTGGGTGTTCTGAGGCTTGTATCTTTGCCATGCAGGCGGGTTATAGCTTTCCAAGCACTGTTGTGGGTCTGGTCCACAAACACTGAATTTTCCACCAACAAACTGCAGATAGTGTGCTTATCTCCCCAAGGAGTTCAGTTATTGCGCCCCATTATCAGATAAATAGTTAACATAAAAGGGACAAAGAAAAGTTTAATAGTTTAATATCCCTTTCAGATGGCAAGCTGCTAGGAAAATATAATTCCAACTTGGTGTGGGATGTTTTGATGAGGAAAGAGGTAAAAGGCAACATTCAAAATTGTAGGTAATTTGCGAGGAGATAAATTAGTGATTTTTCCAAACTTGGTTCTGAATGGTCCTGAGAAGCCAATAGGAGCTACTGATTCCCAGGCTTTCTGAGACCAGACCCTAGGAGCTGCACCTGAGTCCCCTAAAAATGGAAGATTCTGAGATCAGTGTGAGAAAAAATTTTGGCGGAGTACCCTATGTCACACAGTGGGCTTGTGCCGAAGCCAGGGCCCAGCATCCTTTCTCCAAGTTCTCGTAACAATAAGAACAACCTCCTCAGCAATTGCCTTACAAAAGGTTTGAACATCAGGTTACCCAGAGACATGAGCAGATAGTAGAGCAGTGATGTACAAATGAAAGTCCCACACTTTGACCTCCAACCACATGAAGCCCCATTACAATAAATATCCAACAACACATGCCTTTCCACACCACATGGATGCTGCCTTAGGTACAAAGGTACTAAAATGACTGTTCCATGTAATAAAACATGGTGGGAGAAATTATGAAGTATAAAGCGAGGTTATTGCCTTCACTGCTAATTAAAGTTTACTGTATCTTCTTGCAGCTTTGTTTAATGGGCTCCTACATATCATGGGGTGTTTCTTTAAAGAAATAAAAGAAAGCTCTTTTTAAGGTCACTCACTTGACCTCAATTCATTGTGTTGTGAATGCAGTATTGTAGTAGCGCATATTGTGTGGGGTACAACACCATGTGCTGCTCCAAGACTCCTGTGGTAGCTAAGCACAAAGGGCTGCGTTAACGATGATGTGTCAGCCTTAGCTTTGAATTTCCTTGCTTGAGTGCTAGTTTTCATTACTGACACATAATACATGGTGTTAACCATTTCAGCACTGAACTGTGCACAGGGACACACCACCGTTTGTGCTCGGAAATGGCCATTTCTGAAGTGCCAATGATCTGAGGTACAATTATTATTTTATTACTTAATGGCACCAATTAGGGCAAGCATTGTCAACTAGCACACAATGATCTCAGCACCACAGTGTGATATAACTATTACAATGAGTATCATAGCCTGATACTTATGTCATATAGGGAATAAAAAGCTTCAGGCTTTTTTTTTTTTTTTCTGATTTGTCAAAAAAAATCTGTATTCTGAGGTTTTCACTTTGTTTCTTTGTGCCTTCATTTCCTCGTCAGATAAATTCTGTAAAGTGCTTTGACCATTGCTAGTACTTTATGTAACATTTCCTACCACAAAAAAATTCTTAGTAGTAACTCATATGGCTCTGTTCTTTGATGGCTAAATCCTTGCTTATTTTCTGTTTTCTCTTCAATCCTTTTCCCAGTCTGCTAGCTGAGTCTAGATCAGTGTTTACATCATATATCTCAAGCTGCAGCTGCTGTGGACTCTCTTGTTTGGTGGAACTCTGTTACTTTGGTATCTTGGCTCTTTATCTGGCTCGGGTTGCTTCCTCCTCAATACATGTTCCACTCATGAGGCGGGTGATCCAAAGCCCATTGAAGTAAATGGAAAAATTGCTGTTGATTAAATTATTTCACATCTGCACTCCCTGGCTCTACCAGCTTCTTCTATTGTCCACACATCCTGATTCACAAATGTTTTAAATGACAGCTTTAGGAACATGAAAGCCTTTGGGGCAATGGCCTAAAGAGACAGCAGAGGGTAAAATTTGTGAGCATTATAATGCTAGAGCTGTAGTGCTTCCATTAGTCAGTGCTGAGCACCAACTGAAAAGCCTGCCTCAGTCAGGCAAGGGAGGCTTGCATTTCACACACTCAAGCACACAGGCAGCCCCCAGCTCAGAGTGTAGTTCATCAGGAGGATTATTTCTTTCCAAGTGCATCAATGATCCTCATCCTCCAACCCTGGAATTAACTGGGGGAAAAGCCCAGAATATATGGAGGAAGGAAGCCAGTTCCTGTACCTGATGTGCTCTCAGGATCACAGACTCATAACAACAGGGTGCCCACACCCTTCATTTATGTGCTGCCCCCAGTTACTTCTTTGAAGTGACTCCTTGTGGGGACCCTATATAGGACAGGTGTAATTTATACTGGAATTTCAGTGGACTTCTCAAAATGGTGAAAATGGCAGCGAAAGGTATCAGTAGATCTCATTTTCAGATGAATCTAACGGAAATTCAAGAAATTCAAAATGAAGGGGCTGTTTACCAACATAATATTTGGAGGCAGTCAGGATGCCATGTACAGTTGTGGCAACGTTTGGTAAAGGTCACTTGCACTTAAGTGCTCAACAGTGCAAATATCATTCCCAAGGTTTTCTCATTTGGTTTTTCTTTTCTTCTTTCTCTTCTTTGCCCCTATGCCCGCTGTCTCTCAAGCTGGAGTGTTATTCCAGGCACAAAGATCATGAGGTAATTACACACAGCCAAGCCCAGATGTGGGGATAGAAATTCAGCACTACGAGCTCACCTGTCCTTAGGAGAAAGTTCATAAACATTTGGAAGCTGTTTAAAAGCATTTACAAATCTTTTGATGTTTGTTGTCTTCCGTTAAGGCACAGATTCAGCTGTACCAATGGAACAGATGCTGGTTTGTATGCCTGAATTATATAACTTCGTACCAAACCTCTCCGTTCATTACTAAAAGAATAGCAACATCATTAGAGTTATAAATATAGTTACCAAGGAAACCAGTTTATCATAATTAGTTATTCTTGTTTCATTCTTTATCCCAGTCTCTTTCTGTTCTCTATCCCATGGCACCTGACCATTTTTTTCCCGCAGTTAAAAGATATGGTAAACTGCCATCAGACTGGCTAACTTGTTGATCCACATCTTAATAGAGGTGGATATACTTTGCCTGCAAAATTTAAATCTGTGTTTTCTTTCTTTTCCCACTTTAGTTTTTTTAGGTTCTCGGGGGAATCTGTCAGTTTATTGTGCCCAAGCTATTGAGAAGTGACTTGGATTTCTAGTATTTCCAAATTCATGTGCTGCCACTAAAAAAACAGTCAAGGAAAGAGGAAGCAATTCTTGGCTAACAGTAGGAATTAGCTCCCCTGAAATGTTTAAAATAGTCAAGGAAAAGAAGATGTAATATCCTGTGGTAGAGGCTTTCTTTGCCAGGACCTTGAGACATTGCTTTTCTACAGCAGTTGTCTGGGGTGATTTTGTTGGTGTCTTTGGTCTTGATTTCCTACCCATATAGCAGGCGTAAGCTGTGCCACTGATGAGATCAATGACATTATTTGCACAAACTGAGTGAAACACTTTGTTCTATGAGGGCTGATGGGAATGGTCCCTTTCCTTGAATTCCCCTGCATTGTCATTTTATTAAGATAGGCGAAAGCTTCAGCTTTAACTGAATGTCACGTCAATTTTATTATGTCTGTAGGCGTCTTTGTTTTTAAAATTCATGACAAGTTCCTTACAATACATTTTTACTACATTACAGCCACCTGTTCTACCTTGGTGGGTGGCTGTAAATCTGGGACTGTCCTTTCGTGTGCGTGTACATGAATGATTGTTTCTTTATGCAGCATATTAGGAGCTTCCAAAATATATTCATAGCCTGGACCATTCTGGGGGGACATGTGCATGTTTTATGGATCGGCTTTCCTTTTCTGCTACTGCAAAAGGATCACCTGGGTCCCAAAGAAAATCTTCTTGTCCTTCCCATGGGCCACCACATGCATTTTATCCATTCCTAGCCACAGTCAGTTCACTTGTACTGTATGTAGCCATTAAAACAGTTTGCTCCTAGATCAACATCAAATAAATAATTCAGATTGGTGCGATTCTTGACATGCCTTTACATTTTATTTTCAGTATCTGGCTTACCCAAAGAATGTCCACTATAGATTCTATGTGTTAGGAAAACGTGCAAGCACTTCCTTAACATCCCTTTGGTGTTTCTGGAGTTGGATTCAGCAAAAGCGCTCAGCTTCCATGGAGCTGCAGACCGATTGAGGCAGGACTTCTATCTGAAGTGAAGCCCACTTCACACTGCTGTTCGGTGGTGCAATTGGCTTGTGAGGGTGAGGTGTTGAATGTGAACTCAAGATGACCAACCTTCTGTCCCTCTTGTCTGGTTCAGGCTTAGACCAACCATCTCGCACTCGTGTGCCTGAGTTTCCTAATTTTCAAATGGAGATACTGATATTTGATATTTGCTCTCTCCTTCTTTTCCTCCTGTCAGCTTAATTGCTACTCTTCCTGGTGGTGTTACATCTGAAAATTCTTGTAAAGCTGTTTGTTTCAATACTGTAGCTTTTTGATGCTGTTCAAGTGCCAGAGGCCTAAAAGATATGTGCATTTATTTAATGGGATGAATTACAAATAAACTAACTCAATAGATTATTAGAATCCTGGGCTGATTTCCGGTAGAGTCTTATGGGCTTGTTTTGTTCATGGCCAGTGGAATCTCCTGGGGATAGAGTCTTCTCCCTCTGTATATTTGTTTTTAAGAGCTGTAAAATAATATCATTATGCAGAGGTTGTCCAGTTCCTTGTACAATATTGTAACCCAAATCCGTGGGCCACATGGAAAGCTCGTGATGGTAGACAGCAGTCTCAAGAGTCAATGCTGCAGGCTAGTCTTTTATTAATCTCCTGCAAAATGAGGTCCCACAGCAGCAAATCACCCAGTGCTGACACATTTAGTGCTTGTCTTCCCTAGTTCACATAAGGGGAAGAGCTCTGCATCCCCATTTCTGAGAGAATGAGGTGCAGCATGCGCTGTGTCTAAGGAAGAGGTTGGGTTTGCCAAGAGCACCAGATGAGACATTGATGAAATCCTGGGAGCGCCTGTGTACTTCTGGTGGTGTGGATTGTAAATCACAGTAAGGGATGTCGATGCTTTAATTATGTGTATGTGATGGTCTATGTGTTTGTGCTTGTGGGTTTTTTATAAGTACGGTAAATGGAGAAGAGAATCTGGCCTGGCTCTGTGGCTGCTGCTGCTACTGGCGAGGCAGGAGAACATTTTGGCAAAGCAGTATATTTATTTTTTTTAAACCTCCCTCCACAGCCCCTCCTGCTGTACTATATTTTTCTTTTTTTTCAGGGTTTTTTGTGTTCCTTATCTGAGGTGCTGCTGGGACTGGCTGTGTGCTGTAGCTTAGTGAGCTCTTTCCCATTTATCTGGTGTGGTTCCCAACCTATGATTTAACAGTGGTGTGTGCAAGAGAAAGAGAAAAACAATGTTTGATCTGCTAAAACGTACCTTAAGAGCAAACACACACACATTGATGAAGGTATCAGCTGGGTTCTGCCTACAGTTATGTCAAACAAAGTATGCTAGGAAGTGCCAACTTTCCTTTTGTGCTGTGACACCAAGCGCTGCCAAAAGATATTAAAAAGCTTGCGTGAACTAGGTGATGGCAGCTGTAACTATCTAAGTTATTGCCTGGCAGCTGTAATGCTTCTTCAGTGCTGCTGGCTGCTTTTTATATTTGGTTCCCCATTTGTTTGCCCTTATTCTAGCAACCGATACCACCAAAGCAGGCAATCAGTGTGTTACAGCACATGGCCACTTGCTACTGCAAAATAGGCAGCTTAGTAGTGGCAATTGAGAGACTCTCATGCAGCAGCTGATATAAGTCATATTTCTTTTGGAAGAGAACCAATCTAGCTTTTTTTTTTTTGTTATGTGTCAGTATGAATCCAAGAAACCTTAGATGAGCCGATGGCAAAAGGCAAACACACACACATGCACGTACACACAGACATTCACATGCATACACACAAAAAAATGCAGCTTTCCGTGTTCTTTCCGTGTTGGCTCTAAATGTGCTAGAACAGTATAGCCAGCTCCCAGCCCCTGCCAATCCTACATCTGCTCTCTAAAACCTCCAGCAAATAAGAATTACTGTGGGGTTGTTTAACCAACGCTTACAATATACACACTTTTCATTTTTCTGTCGCTTCTATCTGTGCACTGGTGGCAAAGGTTTGAGAGATAATGGAGAATGATACCCACTGGGCACTTGTTTTTTCAATGCTGTGAGGTGGGCAGTAGCCACCTAGATCTCTCTGCTGGCATGATTGGGGGCAATATAAAATATATTTCATTGCTGTGAGCTTTTGGGAAATTGTACAGTGGGGAGTGGGTTTCTGCTGCTTTTAGGGTGTTGTTTTTTTTTTTTTTCTGAGGGGAAAGATTGTATATTGTGTGTTCTTCTTTTGAGTTTCCTCTTTTCAGTCATCTCTTAAATAATTCCTACCATTCATGGATGTAATATTTCTGGGATATATCATTTCTCTTACCCTTTCTCAGATTAGTTTTGAAAGTCCTGCAACATGATAATGTTTTCACGGTGTGATCAACCTCAGAGCAATTTCTCCATCATGAAAATGAACTGAAGTAGTAGTTGTGTCTTGCAGAGGATAGGGCAGAAGATCTCATCTGAGCTTTTAGATTTTTCTTCCTTTTCTGTTTAGGCTCAGCTGTTACAGAGACCTGAGACAATTGCATGTTGTCTCACAGTAATAAGACACCATAATAATTCTTTCCACCAAAGAGTCCCAAAGCATTCATGAGTGTTTAATTACCTATTCCATTTCACAGATGAGGATGCTGAAATGCAGAGCAGTTAAGTGATGTGACAAAGGACACCTAGGTATTTGATAATGTAACTTGAAAAAGAAACATCACGTTATTAATCCATTCTGCATCACAGAGACTGGACTGTGCTTACCATCATTATGACTAAAGAAATCCACGTGGCTTCAGAGCCTTGCTTCCAAATTAATTACTTAACTGGTTTTTTTTTACCCTCCTAGTATGCTGTGAGTTTGAAAATCCCCAGTTAATTCTGAATCTCTTCTGTCTGCATATTTTGCAAGACAAATAATCACTATTACTTCAAAATGCTGGAGAGATTTGCAGAAAGTGCTGTAAATGGTAGGGTGTTGGTAGGACTAGGGGGAGACTCACATCTGGCATTACAGATTATATCAATCCTATGGTGAGTACTCTGGTGCTAGCAAAGACCTGTGCTGACCTTCTAAATTTTCTGTGAATTCATCTCTGTAAGGAGAGATCTCTGGAAAAACATAATTCCTTCTGCTGCAGAAGTCATACCTGTCTGCAGTAGTGAAGCACACCAAGGAAGAGGGTGTTTATTTTGAGAATTCAGATGAGTTCTGCTAGTTCAAAGTTCTCTTGGACTAGGTGGAAACCTGCACATGCACAATAATCTCACGTGGACAGTCTGGCATAGTTTGAGGAGAGAAATCACCTGTGGAGTTTGTGAAGCAGCCCTAAGTTGCTTAACCTCATGCCTTCATCTTCCAGAGGGTTTTCTTTGGTGAAATAAGCTGACCTGTTCTTTAGTTGCCTGGACACTTGCTGGGTTTTTTTTGTTCCTTTTGTGGATAGAAAGCAAAGCTCATGAGTCAGATACGTGTGTGAGCAACAGCTCCCACAAAGCAACAGTGGGATGAGCCTGTGTCTTGCAGACGGCAGAGAGCATTACCCTTTATATCCCACATGTATCAGAGGGGGTTGGGAACACTCACCTTAGGTTCTCAAACCACTCCTGGCAGCGGGTGATGTTCTTTACCTCTTGGTGTTCTTGACTGCCTCCAGAAAATATATTCTTCTCATTCTGTCCCTTTACTCCACTCCAGTGAGACTCCATCTGGAGTACTGAGTCCAGCTCTGGGGTTGTCAGCACAAGAAAGACATGGATGTGTTGGAGCAAGTCCAGAGGAGGCCACCAAGCTCATTAGAAGGATGGAGCACCTCTCCTATGAAGAAAGGCTGAGAGAACTGGGTTTGTTCAGCTTGGAGAAGAGATGGCTTTGAGGTGGTCTAATTGTGGCCTTCAAGTACCTGAAGGGATCCTACAAGAAAGATGGAGCGGGACTTTTTACAAGAGCATGTAGTGGCAGGACAAGGGGGAATAGATTCAAACTAAAAGGCAGTAGGTTTAAATTCAATAGGAGGAAGTTCTTTGCTCTGAGGTTGGTGAGGCACTGCACAGGTTGCCCAGAGGAGCTGTGGATGTCCCATCCCTGGAAATGTTCAAGGCCAGGCTGGATGGAGCTCTTGAGCAATCGGGTCTAGAGGAAGGTGTCCCTGCTCCTGGCAGGTGGGTTGGAATGAGATGAGCTTTAAGGTCCCTTCCAACCCAAACCGTTCTATGACTCTATGATTACCTCTGTCAACTTAAGAGATCTGAGGCTCCTGCTATATTTTTAGAATTGGTCACCCACAATCACTGGTCTGTTCATCGAATCTTGTCTGAGATGCTTTTAAAGTAGTATCCTATCATCTAAATTATTTACCTAAAAGAAGGTGTTCGCTAGGGACCAATTATCTGGTTTAGGTTTTTTTCTTTTTTTTCCTCCTTCTTTTTGGCATTGTAGCTTTCTCTGTGATCATAAAACAATCCAAATCCACTTTCACTATTATTTGCCATTGCTAAATGCAAAATAGGTTACTTGGAACCTCTTGTATCTCCATTTCTTTTTTGCAAATAATACCATAAAATCAAACATACAAATTCTTTCTTCTGACACACTCATACCATTGTCAACCCCAATGCATTCAGTCCTTTTTTTTCCTTCTGGAGGCTGGTTTGAGCTGTTCCTTTCCTCAAGAAATGCATGTGTGTGTGTGTATGTGTGTAATGGAAATGCTGACAGACCCTTAACTATAACAGCACGAAAGGCGCCACTAAAATAACAGTGGAACAGATGCTGTCACCACTGCCCCTGGTGGGGAAAGAAGATGAAACAGAAGGGCATTAGAGTTGGTGGATGGCAAATTAATCCTATTGTACTAGCAGCTGCAACCACCAAGATGCTCACATTCATGCTTAGACACTTCCAGTACACCAAGCTCTAGTAGGGGTGGTTGGAAAGGATGAGGCAACGAAAGGTCACTGGAGCTGTTTTCATCTGAACAAGAATAACAATAATAATCATAAAAAATGTTGGTGTGTGTTCTCTACTGTGACTAGGCTCTTTTTACTGTAGCAACCCAATCTATCAATCTGGTATTTTGAGACTCTCAGTATTTCTCGAATGCTGAAGTATAATGCCAATGTAATTTTTGTTTTCTTTTCCCCCTGCATCTAAGCTTCCATATGCTGAAACTCTGATTTTAGATCTCTTTTTAATGCTTATATTACCGGGGGGGAAAAATCACTGTTATTTTTAAACAGTGAGTAAGAAAGTTATAATTTTCATTCCTAAGACAATCTGGTTGATTTTGTGGGGGTGTTGTGGAAATTGAAACTCAAAAAGACCTGTGACCTGAAATGGTTGGATTAAAAAAAGAATCTTGTTTCCAATGAAGTGGATGGTGTAAATCAGAATTTTACAGGCTCAATTTATCTCAACAGGATTTTTTTTTTTGGTGAAAACTTGTTGAAGGGAGCTGTGCAAACAATAGCTTGTGTAAGCCAAAGCTGGCATCTAGCAATTCTTAATGTCTGAATGAAAGTGCTTTCTTTTTTTTTCCCCCCTTCACAGTACATGTTGCCAAGAAAACAAGGAGTAGTTGCTTTAAGCATTTACAAATGGTAATGCACCAACAGCTGGTCTCAATCCAACTGAGCTATTGTAGGGGTATTAAAAAGACAGGCCAGAGTTTGAGATCTACTGCCAACCTCCCTTGCAGAGTTAGGGAACATTTTACTTGGAAAAAAAGGTCTTCTCTTCCTGCAGAGATCCATGGCTGTATTCTCCTGCAGAGCCCGAGCCCTGCCTGGCAGAGTAGGCAAAAATACATCGGTAGGCCAAATGCCTCATTGACATGAAAGTGTAGAATCTAATAGGTCTCCAGCTAGATTATTTATCTCAGTCTAATACTACAGTCTTCATCTGTGTTTTTCACATTTTGTTTGTTAGATGAATAGTTCCTTCATGTGGCTATATTTTTATAATTTTTATTGCTTTCCTAGAAAAATCTTACAACTAAGTGAATATAATACCAATATTAAGGAAATTAAGTTAATTCTTCTGAATTGAAGGATTGTTCTAAAGGGGGTTTAATCTGAAAGACTTTTCTGCTATCTGCAAAAAGCACTCACAATCTTTCCTCTGTCCAGCAGGAACTGTAAAGTATTTTTTGACTTCTGGGTTTGTAGGTAACTAACACTTTTTTTGGGAATATAATTACAGATGAACTATGTTTACAGCAAATGTCCTAGGGAGAGCAATAAAAGTTATTATTTTTCATGCTAAAGGCCTCTGCTATTAGCAGTACATTTTATATATGCTGCCTTTTCTGAATAGAAAGGCAGTGTTGGCTTTTCCCTGAAAGATAAATGAACCCATTTGTTGATGCGCCACACTTGAGCTGGACATTTATGTGAAATAAAAGGGGCCAAATTAATTGTAAAACAAAACACCCCCCTCCAACGAAAACAGGCAAACAAACCATCACATGGCCAAACGTGAAAAATATACCTTTTTCTTTCTTTCTAGAGATATTTGCATTTCTAGGGTGCTCACAGATAGTGGCACAATGCCCACTTGTTTAGGGTTGTGTGTGTGTGTATTTATTTATTTTTTTACAATCATATGGCTTGGTTCTGTTTTCCAGATCTTGTCCGAGAGCTGCTGTTTGAAATAAAAATGTTTGTATCCATTTTCTCATTAATCATTGTAATACAACCTGCCGCAGCTAAATGACAAAACAGATGCAACGATGAAAATTAAAAGTGATGGATACTTATCTTTGGCTATAAAAGCTGCTAACAATTTAGAGAACTAGAGAGCCTTTTGGAGCTAGAATGTGGCAAATGAGAGAACAATAACAAGGCTAAAGAGTTTGCTGTTTGTAAACCAGATAACTACGGGGAGGTTGCATTGCTGTCTAGCACCTGTTTTATGTGGTTTGTCTTTTCTACTGAGTAAGATCAAGTGAGGTATTATTTTAAAGTCTGATCTGTATAGCATTGTTGGAACTGGATGTAACCTAACCCCAACAAAACTGCTGGAAACATGACCTTGCCTTTGTATGATGTTTAGAACTTGAAAATAGGCCTCTTTCTTTTTTTTTTTTTTTCCTCTACCACACACACTGGCTTGGCTTGTGAGCTTTCCCTGTAAAATGGGGTCCTTTTCCCTAATGAGAGCAGACCTATCCTGATACGAAATGCGCTTTTGAAAATGTAGCACTCTAAATCTGAATTCCTTATGTTTTCTTTGCGAAAATGCCATTTTTTTTCCAATGCATTTTTTGGGGATACTCAACCTGAAGGGTGTGAAAATACAAGGGTCAAAGTCTTACAGTGAAAATATTTATGGCAGCTCCCTTAGTAATACCATTCCTGTGTACAGTAAGAAGTATTCTCTCCTCCATCTCTATCTGCTCTCCTGCTGCAGCTGGGACCCTTATAGGTTGCTCTGTGCAGTGCTGTGCCTGTGATTTGGCTGTACACTTCCAAAACACTCAGATACAACTCTGACATTGCAACCAAAACCTTAAGGTGCATGCAGTGATTGTCCTGCATGAATATTTTAAATGCACAAGGAAGTGTGTTCATGTGCAAGGAAGATGTACAAATACTTCACATTCACCCATGTTTGAGAGTGTTGGGAAGAGGGTATCTGGGATCATAGAATCACAGAATATTCTGGGTTGGAAGGGACCCACTTGGATCATCAAATTCAAACTCCAGGCCCCTCACAGGACACCCTCAATAGTCACACCTTGTGCCTGAAAGCATTGTCCAAACACTTCTTGAGCTCTGTCAGGCTTGGTGCTGTGACCACTTGCATGGGGACCCTCTGCCAGTGCCTAAACAGCCTCTGGGTGAAGAACCTTTTTCTAATATCCAGCCTAAACCTCTCCTGACACAGCTTCCGGCCATTCCCTTAGGTCCTGTCACCACAGAGCAGAGATCAGTGCCCACCCTTCCTCTTTCCCTCACGAGCAAGTTGTAGACTGCCATGAGGTCTCTTCTCAGTCTCCTCCAGGCTGAACAAGCCAAGTGACCTCAGCCACTCCTTGTGTGGCTTTCCCTCTAGATCCTTCACCATTTTCATTGCCCTTTGGATACTCTCTAATAGCTTTATATCCTTCTTATGTTGCGGCACTCAAAACCGCACACAGAACTAGAGTTGAGGCCACCCTTTTTTTCTCTTACGAGACACTCTGTGCTAACAGGGGATGAAAAGCAGCAAAAAAGTTCTCTTCATTGCTTATGCTCTGTTTCATATCCAATTTCTCTCAATATGTCCCTTTTATCCATGTGAACCCAAGCTTCTCTTGAAAATGTGAATGGACCTGAGACTGAACAAAGATTCTGATTTCTCCATTGTTTTCTATCATGATTTATTTGTTTATTGCCTTTAATGATTCCCATTTTTGGAAATAGAAGAAGTATTGCCTTGCAATGCAGACAAACAAAAGTGAGGAAGGGCCTGTTCCTATCCTTAATAACACTGCCTTCACTTGGGTGTAGTCAGAGAGAAAATCCTGATGCTCAGTGAAGCCTGTCCAGTGTTAGCTGATGGTGGGTAGAAACATCCCTGCTGGAAGTCGCTGCACTCAGATCCTGCGCCCTAAACTGAGAGCTAATGGCTTTGCATGGTTTTCCTGTGCGTAACAGAAAGAGCATCTAAGTCACTTCATCGTGTCCTGAAATCTTGGTGTGTTAATCACAATCGAGTCCACTTTGTGTACTAAACCATGGCTCAATCGGCATCAACCAGTCCTGACCTGAGCTGGTTTCTTCATTCACACTGTTGAACTACAAATCTGCTACTTCAGGTATTATGGTGGGAAGTATTCCTGTGGGTTGATTATTTCTCTTATTTTTTGAAGTAAGTCCAAACGGAATGCATCTTATTGGCACTCTTGGGAACCATCCCCTTTACAGGATCTTGCTATCCTTTATCCCATCCCATCGTTTCTGATTATCTAGTACAAGCAATGACACTTGCTTTAAAAAAAATTTCAGAGTTTTGTTTTCTCAGATTCAGCAGCAAATTGGAGCTGAGTATCCTGACTTTTAGAGCTTTTGTCCCCGCACAGGATATATTTTTGAGGACAGAGAACATCTCTATTATATGAGAACATGCTTAGCATAAGAGACACCCCAGATTTACTGGTGAGCTTTGAAGAGGAGCCATAACATAAAGCAATCACCTTCTGAAAATTCAGAGGCATCCCAAAGATTTACCCTCCAAGATATCAGCAGTCAGGACTTCAGAAACTTTCCAAACTTCTGACTGCATTGTATTTAATAGTCCCTGATAGATTTACTTCTCAATTAATTTTTCTAATCCCTTTTTGAACCCATTTATACTTCTGGCTTTCACAACACCCTGTGACAGCAAATATCAGAATTTGTGTTGCATGAAGAATAATTTTTAAAAATTTTTTTTCTATCTGATAATTTCATTGAATGCCCCCAACTCTGTGTATTAACATAATCATTCCCTGATCACCTTCTTAATACCATTCATGCTTTTGTAAACTTTATCACATCCCTCTTCTGTGGTCTTTTTTTCCAGTCTGATGAGCTACAGTCTCATTCCTCACTGCAAAAAAAGCTCTCCTGTGCCTATGGTCAGCTATTCCACCCCTATTTATAACATTTCTATGCATTCTGTGCTCTGAGATAGAGACTAGAAGTATTCAAGATGCAGGTGCACTGTGGATTTATGCAGCAAGATGGATTTTTTTTTCATTCTGTTTTTCTCTCATTTTCTTTCCTAGCAATTTCTAAAAGCCCCTCTGGGCATTTCTGACAGCAGTTGACACTGAGGTGACCTTTTATAATTATTCAAAGTGACTCCAAGATTTCTCTCCTGAGCAGTGCTGATCACTGTGCACCTATAACTAGAGTTATATTTCCCCACGTGTGTTAGTTGCCATTCACCACCACTGAGTTTCATCTGAGTTCATGACATCCTTCAGCCGCTCTTCACAATTAACATCAGCTTTGGCTGTTCTGAGCAATGCTGTATCGTCAGCAAACTTTGTCACCTCACTTGTACTGCCTTCCCAGGTTGTTTTTGAATATAGTGAAGAACATGCTTGAAACCTTTTTCCACTGGGAAAACTAATCGTACAGTTTGATTTTTGCTACTAATTTCTTATTCTGGGAATGCTTGGTTTCACTGCAAGTGGAGATGTTCACACTGTTGACCCAGTACTGTCTTAGCCCATATGCTCATTGAATACTTCAACAAATTTGTGAGGCATTATTCCTCTTTGCAGAAACTGTTGCATCCTCCCCCAAAACATTATATTTATATGTGTTTACTAATTTTATTCATTGTTTCGGTTTCTAGCAATTTATCTGCTGTAGAGGTCAGGTTTCTTGATCCCTCATTCTCTTAGTCTTCTATGGAGCCCTTAGGAAAGACACCAGTATTTTCACATTTTTTTGCCTATTCTTTTTTCAGATACTTAGGCAGAATTGAGATCTAGGTTACAGGCCTCCATCAGTAACTTAGTAACATCTTTGTTTTGGAGCTCTTGAATATGCATTTTCTAATCCAAGTGACTGCTTATATTCATTTATTGATTTATTCTAAAGACTCTTCAACTCACCTTTTACTTCCAGTTTAATCTTTTTTTCACTTTAATAATTTTATATGAGCTTGGCTGAGGTAGAAGGTACTGGGGCCCTCTGAAGGCCTGGAAAACAGGAGGTGTTGTCCCCAGTAAGTTGGGAATGTTCTGGACTCTTTCTGGACATCTGTGCTTTTAAGGGTAATGTTATCTGCAAATACTTTATTACTCTCAGCAATGTCTCCTGTCAGCCTTTCTGTATTTCTGAAGGGATTTTGTAACCTCACATTCTGCTCATGCTTTTTGGGAGCAATTACATGTATCACAAAGTGCTGTTTTGTCTGTTTTCTAAACACTTCAGCTGGGGCTGGACCATAATTTCTTACTTTTTGCTTATGTTTTTCACCATGGATATTGCTTTTTATTCTAATACCTGTGTCTTTTTCCAGAACTGCTGGAGAAACCAGTGTATTTTTTCATCAAACACTTCTCCAGTAAGTGATGAGTAAAGCTTGTTTTGGGGTTTAATTCTGTTCCTTCTCTAGGCTGTCTTTATGGAATTATTAACTACCTCTCTGTGGTTTGGAATTCAGCTCGTTTAAATAAACAAGAGATCTGCACTCTTACGTGTTTTATATTTGTTTACATTGCATTTGTATGAGACGGATCCTTCTCCGAATGTGCAAGGGGATTTTTACACCCCACTGGTATTCCACACTTGGACTGTATCTTTGCAAATGTAACATTACATGATGAAAAGTAAATTTTTGAAACAAACTCCGCATTAGTTTCAACTTGGCTTCTACAGTTATTTTCACTCCTAAGCAAATGCTAATAGGCTTTAAATCAGCTGTACACAATTTCCAGCGTCATCATCCTGATCTTCCCGCTTCATTTAGGGATCTTATGAAAATGCAGCTGGCTGCTTCTCTTGCATATAGACAGGACCTAATCATCCTGAAGACACATCTTTTGGCAGAGCAACTGATCTAAGTAAATCAGGATGTCTCTGATGTTGGTAGAATGAAGATCTATGTTTTTACACTGATCAAATATCTGCTTATAGCTGTACTTTACATCAAGCAAAGTCATTTTGTACCATACCCTTAAAAAGTGATGAATCTTGCCAAATAATTTTATGTTATTAGGAATTTCTAAAAATTCCCCCTGCATTTGACTTATTTTGATTACCAGTTCAGACATTCTGTACCAAGTACATCAGGTACATTATCACATCTCTTGGGCCAGAGTTAAAGGCTAAGGGCATATTTTCTGATATCAACCCTCATTTAGTTTTTCTGTTCTGAAATAATGCCCTATGTAAATAAGTGAAATATATCTGTTTCTTAGGATGTCTTTACTAAATGTTTCTTATGTTTCTCAGCACTGAAAGGAATGTTTTGACTGTCGAATGAGCAATTTTTCATGAAACTTTTTTAGCACTCCCAAATAACAGAAAGGAAATGCTTCCAGCTGTGTTCCAGTGATACATAAAGAAAGTAAATCTCAAGCTGCTAAGAAAAGGACTTCTCTGCCTCCAAGATCAATCTTGAACTTGTTTGGGCTTCCCCAAAGCTTCTTCAGAGCCTGTAAACAGGTCTTTTACCTTGAAATTGCTGTTTCTAATCTTGGTAATTTACATATTCAACTCCTGACAAGTGGTCAAGAATCAAACCTGACTTTGGGCTAAGGGATTCTCTGCCAGTAACTCTCAGACTTATTTGAGAGTAGGCAAGTCTGTCTGTCTTCATACAGACATAGGAATGAGGAGGCATTGAAATTAAATTATTTACAAGGGAAAATTCTGGTGATAATATTGATATTCATAGTTTCCTGGCTTTCAGTCCTGTAATTGGATCTGTAAGCAATTCTTCCTCTATCCTGTAGTTGTGCTATCCTGGCTAAAAATGAGGCCAAACCATGAGTCTGGATCTCAACATCCCCAGAGGTCAGGAAGTAGTCTGTAGAGTCCCTCTTAAATACCTTCAGTGTGAAGTGAAATATGTACAGATCTCTGAATAGTAGCTTGAGTTTTTAATTTCTCTAACAGTTTTTACTTATGCTATTTTTTTCTGATCACCATCTGAACTGTTTGATGTTTGTGAGTCTGGAGAGGGGCTGGAAGAAGTGAATAGTAGGTTGGTCACCAACCAGTGACTGACAGTTGTGATGAGAAAGATTGTGATGATAACTCTTCAGCTAGGCAGCCTTGGAGGAAAAACAGATGAAATCACTTTGGCTAAAATGGATGTCTGTAGATTCATTAAATCTCTCACAGAGAAACAAACCCTTGCCTGATAGTTTTTACAAAGGCAGGAACAGCCAGAATGCCAAGAGAAAGCTCAGTTCAGACCAACACTTCAACGGCATTTCAATGCAAAATTGCTGATTTCCTCCTTGTGCTGTAAGAATCAAGAGCAGTACAAAGTCTCAGGCTTGGAATAATTTTTAAACATATTTTTCCCCTATTACGGTCAGCTGAAACTCAAACATGAGGTGAATGCTGGATTTGAATGCAGCTTCCAGAGAGCAGTGAATCTGGCATCGACAGAGTGCTTTGTGCTGCCAGTCCTTTTTGATGTAGCAACTTGTGTGCTTCCTCCTGCCTTATGAGCTGGGGCTCTCTGTGCCGTGATGTCGCTGTTGTGACAATGATATCGCCAGTTGCCTGCACCATCCCATCCTTTTTTGATTTGTAGTTCTAAGAAACAGCAGATTGGAAAAAACAAGTAAATGTCAACCCTCTGGACTTACAATTAGTCCTTTCTTCTGAGGATCTCATTGCCCTTCGTACATCCAGGCCAATATTCCTGGGAATTATAGAATTAGATGTTCTCATCTCACAAGTATGAGGCACCACAAATTGAGCAGGTTCCCTGGGAGAATACCTGAAAAGTTTTGACTCCAAGAACAGATTCACCTCTCCTTATTCCCATACTGTGTGCTGACCAAATAGCTGTTCTTGTCCAGAAGTACTCTGATCTGGGGCCTGATGTGTCCAAACCATGAATCCAATAAAATAACTTTTATTGTTGCAGGACAGCTTTTAAGGGGAAAGCATCTGCCTTTGATAGGTGTGAGACTTGTGATTAGGAGCTCAGGACCTTTGAAAAGCAGAACATCTGCTAATATATAACATCCTGTGCTCAAATAAAGATTACACTGGCTTGGGAGTTCCCAACTGAGCTGTGGAACAATGCTCATGTGCTATCTGTCTGCTCTAACATTGATAAATCCTCTAACAAGGAGATAGAAAAATACCTCTACTACATACCCTTTGCTGCTGTCTTTCTGAACCTGGACAGCTTATTCCTCTTTCTGGTTCCTCTGCTTCCTCATGGACTCAACCATTCCATGGCGCCATCTCTTTCTCCTGGTTTTTACAGACTTTGTTCTTCCCTAAGCTGCTGGTTACCTACAGTTACACATGATCTACCTGTTGGGCTTTGTTTTTCTGTTTTCCTTCTTCTCTGATGATTCCTCTCCCTCCCTCTTTCTCTCTGAGCAGTTTCCTTGTCTGGTCCTTCCTTTGCTTTTGTATGTTTCCACCCCTTCTGTGTGCTGTGCACCTCTTCATTCCTCCCTGCCTTCACTCCGGATACCTCCTGGACATCCTGTGCCTTCAACCCATCTCCTGAGGAGGGCTGAGCCGTGGTGATGGCACACTCCTTACAGAACCTCACAGTTACTGAGGTGAATGTCAAGGCCTCCTCAAGTGACCTGGGAAAACTGAGGAAGTTACTGGAGCAGGGGGAGATCTCTCTGAGCAGATAGTTGGAAGTCAACTAATTGTCTGTAGTCATGAGGTAACAGAGAGCTGCAAGCTCTGTGTCTTGTGAGAACACCCCCTGTACCCCACTAAACCATTTTGGAATCACATAATTCCAATTTGCAGCAGCCCAGAAAGTGGGTTAGGCAGAGTATTTTGCAAAATGCTCTGAATAAATGAACTTGTGTAATTAGCAAATAAACTTTTCCACCAACTTGCCAATAACCCACTTCATTTCCCTACAGTGGTTTCCAAGGTCAGCTGCAAAAGTAGTCATTTTACTTGAACCAGCTCCTGATAAGCTTTTTTCTCTGATTAATATTATGGTTTTTTCTTTGGTCCTTGGTTATTGTCCTTTCTCAGTACAGCCTGTTGACTTGGATGGTATTTGCAGGGCTGCGTGAAAACATCTGAGCTAGCCTGTTAGCTTAGGTAGTGAAAGCAGTTTTTACAGATCACTATGTTCCCTTTCCAGGGCTAACAAATTCTCTCTCTCTCTCTGTTTTGTTCCTTTACAGGCGTGTTAACCTGGGAAACTGTTTCTTGTACCTGTGCTTGATCACTGAGCGTTATCTTGGGTATTTCTCCTTACAGAACTGCTGTGTCCCATCCTTGTCTCCATGTCGACCTCTGAAGCTTCTTTCAGGCTATTCCAATGGCTGCTTCATATTTCTCTTCCTTCAAAACTCTTCAGAGAATTCACTTCAAAGACTCTTATAAATGACAGCTTCAGTGACAGGTAAAGTAATTAACCTACTAATAAAAGCAGTTAATAAAAAAAACTAGACCATGCTTTATATTCTGAAAACTGACCATAATCAGACTAACCATTTGCTGATTTTCTTCCTGTATTTCTGTGTTGTCCATTCTTGTCTCATCTAATCTACATCATGGCTGAATCCATGCTTATTTCTGTGTATTTTTGTGTATTATTAATGTGCATGGGAGTCCTGATAATACAGCATGTACATGTGATTTGGAAAATATATGCATGTGAATATTGCCTTCCAACTGAACTACATCCAGAGAGAGAGACATGGGAGGCAGATCTTCTGCTCCCGCAGCTAGTGTGTATATGCAAAGCACCAGACTGAAGGAAAATCTCTATTACTGCTTGCTCAAAGCAGCAGAGACTCTGTCATACATAATACAGAGACATCATTACTAATATAAAACACTGCTGGGGAGAAGGGACACATGGGCGGGCCAAGATGGCAGATGGCTTTTAGTGGCATGCTGCTTTCAGTTCTTCTACCTTTGTAATTTGTGCAATTTAAAGCTTTCGGTTACTGTTTTTAGTCTGCTGTCCATTGGCCCTTGTGGGAGTTTTTGCTGTTGTGTGAGAATGCAGTGTATATTTAGTGAGGGCCACAGCCAATAGTGAGTGCTGTGTTCTCCTGGTGACTGGTGTTACACAGGCAGCCTAGTCCAGAATAGCTTTTACGATCGGCTGGTTTGCTGAAGAATTAATGAAAATAGCAGTTGTCCCGGCCATAGAACCTCTGCTCTGTTGTACTGCAGGGTTTTGTGGTTGCTCTGTAAGGCACTAGTACTGAGGTGGAAAACTCTTTGGCAGCTAAAGAGGGATGGTGGTCATAAAATATACCTCAAAAAGAGACAGCTTGTAAGTGGGGATGGGGTTGTATGAGAGCATCTTCCCTCATTTGCATAGTGATGGGAAAATTCTTTGAGGAGGCATGAACATGAAGGAGCCAGGGGGTCCTTCCTGTATTTTAGGAATGGTGTTCAGGAAATTTTTGGGTTCCTTCTGGCCCTGTTGTGTGGCTTGACCCAGTAATGGAAGCAGAGAAGTGCTTTGAAAGAACCCACTGCAGAAGGGAGAAGCAGGAAATGGTGGAAATTTTGAGGCACTCTCTCTTGTGCTGTAATTTCTAGAATCAAGAAATTAAAAAAAGCTTGGGGAAGGTTTCATGGATGCTTCTGAGCTAGAAAGAAGGGCAAGATGCAAAGCCTGATATTTGGATCTCTCTCGCTTTCCTTTTTTTTTTTTTTTTGCAACCTTTCTGAATTTTCTGATACTTTGCTTCCATCCCTGATTTTTATCTTTTATTTATGTGAGGCCCTCTCTAATTAAAGCAGGTAAAATCAGCTCAGCTAAGCATAACCTTTATTGTACTGCAGTGTGGTTTTTAACCTTTACACAGTGTGCACTTTCAAGGCAGTTTTAATACCAAACCGTATTTGCACACGTAAAAATTTATATGCATGTTACCAAGTGTAGGACTTCTTAGACTGAAAAGCCAATGATCAAGCAAGCAATCTTGCCAAGGACTTTGGTTGCATTTCTGTTGCTGAGTGGGGTCAAACCCTGAGAAATAACAAGAACTTTTGTTCAGACTCGCAGTTCAGAGAAATTTTGAAATATTCTTTCATATGTATGTTAGTTCTTTGGGGCTTAGATGATTATTCAGCCTGGAGCCTAGGTATCAGATTAATTCCTGAAATTAGTTTAGGAATTTTCTAGGTATGCTTTTGGATTAGTTTTTAGATTCCAGCCTACTATATTTTTGTCCATTTCCTTATACTCTCAATGTACATTATAATTTTTTTTTTCAGAATTTGAGTGAACATGAAGCGGGAATGTAATAGCCTATTTTCAACTCTGTTTTCAGGAGTTGTTCTAATTCACAATGCATACAGTAGCTATAAAAAGACACATTATATTTTCAAGGTCTGTCACATTATTTACAATGTGAGAACATAAAAACTCCCTGATGTTTCCTGATAAACAGTCAGACCCAGTAGCACCGCTGAACAACGGGTTAGGTACATCAGGTGCACAACCAGCTTCAGGTGGAGTAAGGAGCCAAGGGTATAGAAACACACTGTTTTTAGAGGACAAGAGTGCACTCCAATATCTGCAGTTTCAAATGCTGGAGTATATGGGTTAACAGAAACATTTCTGGTATTTTGTGGCCTACCACTGCTACCTTCCAGGCAGTCAGTCATCTAAGCAAAATTTCCACATGAGTGGCTGCTGAAAAACACAATGCCCCTTACCCTAGGGTGAATCCTAGTTTTATTAAAGTCAATGACAAAACTGCCTTTGACTTGAATGCGGTCAGGACTGGTGGTGTCTGACTTCCACTGAGTTTAGGACTGGAGGTATCTTGCAGGAAAACAACTGAGTCTTCCACTTAAGGATTTGTGGATTTTTCACCTTTATGGCCAAGGAGGGTTTATCCTCCTCTGAATCTAGATGCGCCCATAGAAGATATTACTGCCCTCCTCTTAAGAGGTCACTGCTTCCTCACTCTTGAAGTTGTTTGAGGGAAAATTAGCCAGGTTCGTTTACACAACTGGAAATTGTGGTTTCAGCTGAGATATCTGACCTGGAGTGAAGTGGGGAGTGCTCACATATACTGCATAGCCCATGGATCAAGAAAAAGCAAAAACCAGGAGGTGCAGATTTGGCTGCGAGCGTTAAGCTCTGTGTCAGGAAAAGGACATGTGCCCATAGTTTAGGTCATTAGAAGAGTGCCACCACCTCGTGGCTCCTTCATGTGCTGAAGGTCACTACTTAGCAGAGCTGTGTGCACAGCTAATTCCTCTCAGGGAGAGCCTTACATGGATGGAAGGCCATGTGGGGTTTGACAGCTTACCCAAAACAAATCTTCTTCCTAAGGCTAAGTGAGAACTTTGGCCTCGGAGTCTTATACTCATGTTGAAAAAGCTTTTCCTTGTGCTCCTTCTCTGCTGGTCCTGGTATTCCCACAGAGCAGCTACCACAGGCTGAGGCTGCTGGAAGGATGGGTTGTCAGTAATATGTTCTTGTGCTGCATGCTCTGTGCACCTTCAGAGGGTGGGAGGTACCTCACAATAGCTGTGTTGCAACAGTCACATCTGGCTTTTTCTACCTTATTGTAGCTTTTGTTATCTGCTTGGTTTTGGTAGTGCTCCAAAATGACATTTCAAACAGCAAACTTCCCAACTTTTGATACAGCCTTTCTGTACTTATATTTAAGAGCCACCCTCAGGCTTACTAGGTGCTCACAGAAAAATGTGTGGTTACACACACACAATAGAAACTGAATCAGCACTTACAGTGAGGTGTTTTCCACATGTAAGTGCAAGGCCTTGGTGGGCACAGCTGTGCTCAGGTGCTGGTGAATGCTCTGCTGTATGGAACCCAACTGATGGGTTGGTGTCTGGTATCTGCCATTTTAATGCCCCTGCAGTGTTTTGTTTATCTCTAAAATGGATGCTGCTGGGCTCAATCACTGGAGAATGGTATAAATCAGACAAAACCAAAACAAATAGAAAATATAACAAAAATTGCTGGAACAATACAAAAGGACTCATTCAGCAGGGCTCAGAGCTTTAATTTATTTCACAAGAAAATGACTGATTCATTTGAGCAATAGCCGCTCTGATCCCTTGCATGTGCAAATGGCTGACAAAGGCAGGCTTCTAGATTTGCAAGTGACAGAAATAGTTTTGTTATGCAGCATGTGTTGCAGGACTTCAGGCTCAGATGTGTTTTTAAAAGAGAAGGTGTCCCCTCATTTTTATTGTATAGTTCTTCAACACCAGAATGTCCTCTTTTTGTTATGTGTTGCATGCCTATGTACCAAGTAAACAGTCCTGATGGCTGACCATAAACAGTTTTGGTACCTCTGATTTGTATCTCCCCCTCTGTGGAAGAAATCTAATCTTACTTACATGAACATTTATGTAGCATACAATTTACTTTCAAAATGATTCCATAACTCCATAATTCACAAGGCTCCACCACTTTGGTGCCAGCATTTCTTTTGCATCTTGTTTGTTTGAAAGAAGATTCTTCTGGCATTTTTTGAATTATAAGTTGGGAAACAAGAATTTTTTTCCTCTTGACTTCAAAGCAAACACAACAATAAAGACTTTACAGCTAGATCCTTGTGGGACGCCTGCTGACACCTTATTTAGTGTCTGATTTTAAATTATGAAAGAAGAGTGAACTTGTTCGATGTACTTTGTGCCACTCAGATTCTGACTGCGAAGTGCCGTATCCTATTAGAGCAGTGAAACCACGGCCCTTGTGCAATGCAAGGCAGCTGGGATTTTAAGGCTGGGCGTGTGGTAAGTGTGCCACAGCTGTGCTGTGTGAAGCTGCTGACCCCTGTTCCCCTAGGAAGGTCTTAGGACTTAGATGGAGCAATATGCTCAGACCAGAAGATGGCAGGGAGAACAGAAGTGATGCTACACTTCATTCTGTGGTAGCTTTTGTGCTGAGTGGGTAGATCTGCATACTTATTTCCAGGACAAACAATTGAAACAGTGAACTCACAAGGGAGGTTTTGGAATCTTCTGTGAAGGTTTTTGAGTCCAAATTCAACAGCTATCCATCAGACAAGGTGTAGGTAGTTGATCTTGCCCAGCTGCAAGGAGCTGGAACAGCTCTCTTGAGGTTCCTTGTGGCTCTAAACTTACCTGATTTTATTGTTGTAATGATGAAATTTGGGGTGAGAACAACTGAAAGGGAGACAAGAAATTCTACTAGCAGGGCAATAACAGAAAAGGGAAATGCTTCTCATTTTTCCTTTTTCTGTCAGGTGATTGCTTTTAAAATGAGCAGTTACTGTAATATTGTCATCCTTTCCATTATAATTTACTTTGTGATTTCTTGGCGTTGGGTCAAAAGGTGACCCAAAAGATTGGTGAAAACCAGTGATTTACAGCTGGCTCTACTGGGGACTCAACTTCTCAGTCTCAGAAAATTCAAGAGTGTTTTGTATGACTTGTTATATTCGCAGGTGTGATTGAAGTGCATCAGAGGGCTTGGCAGCACATCCTTGAAGTGATCAGCTTTTGGGCTGTTCTGTACTCTTGTACTAGGTTGTTACACATTTTTGGTAGAGAAAGTTTTATTGTCCAGTTCTGGGTTTGATTGTCAGGTGCAGGTGAAGGCAGTTGAATTGTGTTGAAGGTTGTGGCAGGAGATGCCACAGCTGAAGCGTCAGGATCCTGTTTATTGGTGCAGAGGGTCAGAATCTGACCTGAAGGTCGCTATTATGGTGGGCTGAACTTGGCCTGGGGAGTGCCCTTAAACTCTCAAGGTGCAGCAGGTGCAAGACACTCCAGCATCCAACCTGACTGGCATGACTGCTTCACATGGCCAGAACAAAAACAGCTACTAGGAGGCATTTCCACCCTCATATGGACACAAGGTCAGCCTGACCTATTATCTATTTCTGTCTGATGTAAACAAAACCACTTATTACCAAACGGCAGCATCCACACAGGTGATCAATATGGGGACGTCTGCAGCGTGTTCCTTTCGTGAATGTAATAGTCTCCTCTGTTTTCCTTCCTTTGATATTTTCATCAGAATGATTCAGTCTGACAATGTTTTTAAGTTACTGAGAACAACCAAGGGATAAACAGTTCAGTCACCTTGGCCTCTTTCTTCTCCTAGTATTAAAAGTGAGGCTAGCTGTTACTATGATATAGTATTTTACTCATTGACTTTCTTTTGAAGGTTCATAATGTGGAAGCTGTTTAAAAAATCAATTTGCATAAATGCTTTTTAACAACAAAAAAAGTGTTTACTCTTTCTTGACATTAATTTTTTTTTTTACATAGCAATTAGAGACAAAATCTTGTGTGCTTGTGCAGATATATACATATATATTCACACATATATGCACATATGCATGCACAAAACTTGTCTCCTGTAGCTGGAAACAGTTCAACTGAGAAAAATTATGTGCACACCAAAACAATTGTAATTTTTCAACAAGATCCCAGTGTTTTCTTTGTAAAAAACTAGGATTGGAAAAACATGAGGTTTTCCTGCCAGATTCCATTCATTTTCAGCAGGAACAATCTGCTCCTCTCAGCTGAACGTTTTACAGCAAGAATGGCTGGAACTGAGGAACCAGCTCCTGTTTGGAAATAGTAATTGTTTTTAATGAAAATGCCTGCCTACCATTTGGAGCTAATACCAGAACCACGATTCCACTAGGACAAAGCATCAGCTGGACAGAAATATACAGTGCAAGAGGGCAAGATGTCACATTACCAGGAAAGCAAAGGAGAAGGTCTTTCTTTTTTTCCTGCTTTTTTTTTTTCTCTGCTTTTCTATTGGTTTCATCTGTGGTTCCCTAAGAGATACAGGATAATAAAAAGGGCAAGGGCCAAAAATCACCTGGTGGTGACTGGAGTCATGCCAAACCATTGTATGTTTGAAAACAAAACTGATAGTAAAGGAACTGTGTGTTAGACCTCCCTGACAGTTAAGGTTTGCTTGGAAAAAAATATAGCCAGCTTGGCAGAAATAATCTGATGTACAAGAAGTTGGATGTGATTGAAAAAGCTTGGGATTTCGGCCATGTACAATCCTGTCCACTCATTTCAGAAGCCAACATCTTAAGATACAGTAAAGTTTTTAAAGCAAAGGTACAGATTCAATGATTTCTTCAATATCTTTATTTAGAGCCAGGTTTTGCTGCAGTTCTTATGACTGGATACAGATTGGGAAATCACAGAGGCAGAATATGTTTGGCTACATTTAAAGCCAGATGAATATTTACAAGAGCAATGACTCCCCAAATCAAAAATCTATGGTTGTGGAAACCCAATAATGGAAATACATGGCTTTTACATAACTTGCTTTCCTTTTTAACCTCAGCTTTCTACCCTCTAAAGTGATGGGCTCTGGCAAGGTATCTAATGCACTGCATCTCTTCCCGTGTTTTCAGTGATGTGAGTCACCAGCACTACTGTTAAAGACATCTCCCAATTAACAACAGAAAATTAAAGCTGACCCTTTCACCCACCCTTGATGTTTACAAGATTTTCAGCATTTACTGGTTTTGCTGGCTCAAGCTTGGCTGTGAACACTAGGTTGCTCTCTTTTACTCTGACATAACTTTTCTGCAATTCAGTTTATGCTAAATTGTTAAGAAGCTCAGAATATGGTCTATTAGCAAAAGAGTAGCTTATTTTCTATTACTTATTTAGGTTTTATTTTAAATGGAAGGAGTATATTAGTTAAAAAGACATGAAGTATAGAAATATCTGTGATAGTCAGAGAATATTAGAGAGGAATAAGAGATTTGAAGAGATATGTCTCACCTTTATCAGGTGAGCTGAAACAATAGAAAATAGGTTATAATATAAATCATAGTACATAATATTACAAATAATGATAGTTTTTTAATAATTGTTAAAATTTTTAATAATTGTTAGTAAACATTAAAAATAATGTTATAGGTTATAACAGAAATGTGATATAAAAAAATTTTAAGTTTTCAGACAGATAGAACTTGCTGTTTTACCAAATCAGTGAAATGGACTGTCTAGAATTTAGGTAATGATTCCATCTATTAGGGAAAATACCTATTTAGATACATGTCAACGATGCCTAATACAATGATGACACTATCTATTTTCACAGCACATGCAAGGATGGCTTTTGATATCAATGACCATAGGAAACAAAGGCAAACAGAAATGTGAACTCACTCTCACCCCAATAATTCCACAGTGATAACACAGGTTAATGCTGAAAATAATTCAGGTCACTGTGTGAATCTACTGGACCACAGCAGGTTCTTTACAGGCATTTCAGTTTATCATGCTGTATTTTAAGAAGTCCAAAAATGCCCCTTAATGCGTAGCTGTGACAGAAAGCTGTCCCACAGAGAAACTGGAGTTTCACCTACAGATACTTTGAGTTGCCTTCCTATACGTTCAATGTGTCTTGGAATAGCAAAGATGGAAATAAAGGTTGTAGCCAGCTTTGAAAATGCCCAGATTTGATAGTGCAAAATGTCAGTCTGGTCTTGTAGTGGAACTGTGTGTACACTTGTGATGTTCCAGGGTAGCCAGGTTGGATGGCTCTAACCCAGGCTTCAGCCTCCTTTTTGGAGGTCTGAATGGCTACATGTACTGGAGTATTAGAAATACATTCTAGGTTGCCTAATTTGCTAAGCTGTTGGCTATCTTTTAGCCATTGCAATGAAAAACTCTTGGCAAAGCACCTATTAATGCCTAATTTTTGAAGGTTACTGCTTGGTAATAAAACCTTAGTGATACTTGAAAATTCTGAAATTAGTAAGACAAACTAATGCCTTGGCAGTGTAGAAATAAGGCAGAAACCCTTTCAAGAGTAATCGCCTCTTCTTCTGGGTTTACTTGCAACACAGGAGAGAATGGGGGTAAGAGTAGATACCCTGAATTTGTGACTGCTTTTTTACAGGGACTTACAGAGCAAGCTGCCTTAAAATGTGCTGCTTACATTTGCTTACAAATCTGATCTGTTGATTTAGGAGCCAGATTTTGCAATTTAACCCCAAAGGCACAGAAAGCTGCTCCCAGAAACCTCCAGCTGAACATATTGATGGGCCAGATGTAGTGACTTTTTGGGAAGGGCTCAGATGAACAGAACAGTGTCTTGGGTTGAATTGCTGTGTCTTGGTTTCAGAAGGAAGACTTTTCAGCCTGGATTGCATCTGCAGCCCTGTACATTTGGCAGCTGAATATGCTGTAAAACTTGGGTCCTGTGTTCAAATAGGATGTAGCATTATGGAATATACATTTTGGTTCAGATGCTTGAGGTAGATCCCTGAGTTTGAGTATCTGAATACCATAAGACTGCCAACTTGCAGCTTATCTTGTGGGCAGGCAGTAGATAATAATTTTGGTTTTGTTTTGGCTGTTCATCTGGAAAGAAGTTGTTCTTCTGCTCATACCTGAGTCAGCCATCCAAGGAGGATGAATAAGGGTTTTCAAACATTATCCTGTATATTTTGTTAATAAATCCCAGTTTATTAGTTATTTCCTGTTTTGCTCTGGAAAAAGCCAGCAGCATCTATTAAAAGCCTATCTATTGATTTCTAAATGGGAATTAGAAAAGATGATAAACTGTGCAACTGCTTCTTTGAATTGAAGGAATTAGATCTGATGCTATTTTCTTGTTTGTTGGGCTTGCTGGGAATGGGTATTTCTGCACGGAGTGCTTACAGATCTGACATTACTGAGCATGTCCAGATCCATTAATAATAACAACTTAGGTATGAGACAGGTTTATGATGTTAAATGCAGTAATCTTATATTTTGAAAGCTTGTAGTAGATGTTGAGGAAAACAGTGGTGCAAAATTACATAGTTTTATGCATGATTTCCATGGGTGTTCTTTGAGTTTTATTTGCTTCTGACACTTTCACAACAGTTTTGAGCACTTCCTGCTGCATCAACGAGGTCTGCTTTGGTTCTTCTCTTCCACCTCCTGTCTGCAGCAGTGTCCTGAAGCTCCCTTCTTGTCTTGGGTATTCTGTGGTCAGCGAAGGTCTACTTATTTCTTCTTTCTTCTCTGAGAGTGGAATTTATTCTGTCTCTAGTGACTTATATTGCCTTGCTCAGATCAGGCTGAGTGTTTTTTTTAAGCAGAGCATTAGGAAGAGATAAAAGCAATTAACACATTGAAGCCATCCTTATCTATACCAAAATGGTTCCATTCTAGGTCATTTAACATGAGAGAAATCATACGGATTTTGTATGAGGTGATAGGGAGGAAAGTACAGGTGTGAATCAGGGAGCCCAGAAATGCTGTTCTGAAAACATGAACTCAGAAGTAACACTCTTCCCTGTATGGGCTGATAAATATTAGATATTACATATTGCAGAGTGTGTATTGGGACCATTTTTTCAGGTCAAGACAACTTAGCTAGATTCACGGAAGAATCGGCTTTTGTACAACTTCAGAAATCAAGTACCAATATCATTACTATTCCCAGATATGACTTTTGCCTTGTTGCATAGTTATTACAAACTTTTCCTTTCTACCTTTTTAAACATTCCATGACTGCAGCATTTGTGATTTTCCATTCTTCTTCTGTTTAACATGGCTGAAAAGTCTGTCTTATTTCACTGGTTTTTATTGGCACTTTTACATTTTGGGGTATGAGATCAGTTGTCCTGACTGTTTCATGTGATTATTAGGATTTATCTGTGTTTCAGTTGATTCCTTGAAAGTCTTCTGCATTACTTGGACCTGTAATACAAAGCTCCAGTCATATATACAAATATTTTCATTTATATACTTACTGGTGACCAACATTTATCATAAGAAAATACCTTTAGGTAATTGCTAGTCAGTATTAATACTTATTTCCCTATGACTTTAGTGGAATTGAAATTTTAATTTCAATTTAAAAGGTACATTTTCCATAGTTTGCCATTTTCTTTATTTCTCTTCACTTCTTTTTGATTTTTTTTTAAATTTTAAAATACAATTTTAAAATGGAAAAGACAAAATAGAATCAAAACTTTAAAAGAAATTAGAGGTAATTGTGGAACACTGGAGTTCACTCCTTTGGATGGCCTTCTGGAAGAGCCTGTTTCACCTCTCTCTATTGATTAAATAGGGCCTTAGTGTGGGTACCTGAAGTTAGACTTTTAAGTTAGAAAGTGTAAATTCCTCACATACTCTTTCACATTCATGATGAATTCATTTGTGGATCAAAGTGTACGGCCATGGCCCTTAGTTAGACAACTTTAAAAAAGTTTCTGTAGAATAGCAGGCAAAAGAGAGGATATTGTACTTTTAGAAATATGGTTGTGAAGTCTCAGACATCATGGGAAGGCTAAAATAGAAAATCCTGGACACAGTCTATTATGCTGCCATTAAATTATGAGAACATTTTCTCAGGTTTGAGTTCATATGGATAGTTCTGTCTTTTTACATTAGGTATTATGAGCCCAAATGCCTTTCTCTAGGCTGCTTTCACTACTGAAATTGCTGTCTGTGGGCTAAATCTGGGTTCATGCTGAGGGTTAGTCCTTTGTTTTCCAAATGGCTCTTTGTGGACAGTACAACTATTTTGCAGATTTGCCCTTTGCATTGTAATTGAGTCTTCTTTCTGACTCTGTCTCCGTACTTATCTCAGTCACTATGGGTCAAGATATGCTTCTGAAGCTTACTTAATAAAAAATTTACACAGCCAAGAAACAATGAAGTCAACATAGACAAGTATTCCCATACCTTTAGCACTATGATAAAGCATAAAATATGCTTAAACATAATTATAAAATATTTGGGAAAACATGGAATATAGCCTGTTATTCAGCTGTTCAGCTAAATAGGAGTATTATTCTTCAGATCAGCTGAAACTGCTGAAATACTCAGTGCTATCACATAAATGTCCTAAGAAAGGGCACATGAATGTGGGTGCTCTTTCCTGGGCATTGCATGTCCTGCAGCTTTCTTACCCCCAGTAAGAAAATCAGTCAACCCTCCCTTAAAGTCTTTGGCCCTGGGCAAGTGCAAAATTGCATGGTTGGTGAGGGGTTAATGACATGCATGCAGCTGCTAATACTTAACTTCTGAGGCAATACGGTCTTCAGGGGTGATTTCCAGGCAGACTCTGACATGTCAAATTTACCATCAAACACAGCTAGGGCCATTGCACATTTTCTTAGGGCTATCGGTAGCTCCTGTTGGCCGCCTTCTTTTCTGCCTGCTGTACAGATTTTCATTAACCAGTTGGAGTCTCTCTATTTCTACCTCTACTTCTGCTGAGTGTCTATGTACATACGGGTAACTCCAAGTTTCCCTGACTGACTAGAGAAGGTTGATGTTACTTGATGACTTATCAGAGTATTGAGTCCTATTTGCACAAGGTGAAGTGGGTCGAGAGAAGTAATTGTGAGAGAAGGCGTTGGCATCAAAATATGGAAGGCCAGATAGCACTAATTGTATGGGGAGCTCAGGAGATATCTGAACGTTTAAATATATGCCTGAAAAAATACATTAGAAAGTTTTTGAGGTTAATTAGAAGGTACAAAGAGATATTGACTGAAGTGGCTCTATGGAACACTGGAAGACAGGTCCAAAAGCATCCCAAGGCTGTGCCTCTGCTGTGGATTGAGGTGGGCAGATGCACTTGCCTGGCTATTCTAGCCTGGGGTGTAGCTGGTTTGGATGAAATTCCCAGGAAGGCAGGGGCCTCATTTGCAGGTGCCAGAACTCTGGCATTCTTATTTGGCCTGTGTTGACACCTGGACACTACATCCAACTCCAGCCCTTTCATGAAGAGGAAGGCAGGAAGGTCCTGCAGTCACACCGCTGACCGCAATGCAGATAAATCTTCCCTTGTGCTACTATCTGCTCTATCAGCTCTGCTCTCTGTTACTGTGAGGATAAATCCACAAGCACTCTGATGTTCAGTTTGTCATACAGATGAAGAATTAGAAAAATAAAATAAATTAGAAAAAAGAGAAGCAAGGTAATTACACTCATCTTCACAATATTCAATTCAGCTCCCTCCAGATCTCTAATTTAAGGTCAGCCCAATAATTCAGTGAACGAAATCGAAGTGGATGCCATTAAAAATGGAATATTTACCAGGCTTCAGTGCTCACTGAACATAGCTGTTCTTTACCTTGGTAATTTACTTTCTTATTTGCCAGGCTAAAAACTAAAAAATTCTCCAAATACTATACAAAGTGTAACTACAATCTGGATTTGAATGGCACCAGTGCTAGTTTTTATTGATTTTCACACAGAAGCTTATAATTTCTTCCTAATTCTAAAGGGGAATATTCACACCTATGCAAAGAATTTTCTCAGGACCTGGATAGTCAGGGGTGGATTATGGAACCATAGCCCTCTTGTGAGCCTGAAATTTGTTACACTGTATGAAGGTTAGTTATTGAGGCAGGTGAATGAATGGGAGGTCTCTGTTTAATTTTTAATCTGTACATTACTTTAGCTGCTGTCTTTGATGACATTCTCACCACGGAGGCTAGAGGCTAAGCAGGTAATGCAGACGAGTAGAATTTTTCTACATTAAAATTTCCTACTGTTACCCAAATGGGTCCAAGCTCAGCTCCCAGAAGTAAAAGTGATGAATAAGCAAAGCAATGTTGTCCAACCTGGAAAACAGAAAGACTGGAAGACATAATCATAAAAATGTTGAAGGTGATGAGTGTCTTGTCTACACTAGAGTTCCCATCAGCAGTAACAGCAACAGGAAATTTTTAGGAAAATCTCCGTGATATGGAGCCATTAAAGTTGGTTCCTGTAGCTTAGGACCAAGGAGTGTTTCTACAGTTTCTGCTTTGTTTTTGGATTATCTACCCTCCGGATAAATCAGATTTTGATTTTCTTTGGTTCGAGTCCATTTAAGCATTCATCTACATGAATTCATCTATAAATTCATCACAGCATTAATCTATAAACATTTTAAAGCTGTTTATTAACTGATGCAGGCTCCCTCTTCCTACTGGTGTGTCATTGAATTTCCAGTGCTACCTGGCTGTGACATTTAAGGTGGCTCTTTGACAACAGGTGGTTCTGGGGCACAGGCAGGACTTTGGCTGTCACTGAGAGATCTAAGTGAGGGAATGGGAGACTGAAGGGAAGAGAGAACATACTCAGGTATTAACAGCATCAATAACCAGCAAACAGTAAAGAGAAAGCAATATAAAACAACAGGTCATATCTGAGGCCTCTTATTTCAGAACTCTCTCTGTTCCAGGACTTGTTGCAATGTGAAAGTTGAGCCTTTGAAAGACCCGGCCAAAGGGGTCTTCCTGGTGAAAGATGGTGTGTCAGATAAACAGGACATAGAAGGCTGGCTATAGTCTCAGGTGCTGCTCAGCAGATGATGCCAGCAGGTTTGGGAACTTCTGTCTGTAGCAGGGAAGCTCCTTGCCCCTGAAGCTGCAAGTGCTGATCAGAGAGGTTCCCTGTGCTCAGAGCTGGTTTCCAAGAGCTGTGCCACTGAGCTCTGTGGGGAATACTGTGAGGCAGCCCATTTAAATGGAATCACCTGTTGTAAATACAGACATTTGGATTTTAGTGAGGTGCAGGAACCTGTTTTCTGGCTCAGCTGACAGCAAACAATCCCCATAATCCCTGAAAAAAAAGGGTGGCAAAAATTTTTTTTCCCATGGTGGTAAATTCATGGCATTCTGAGTCTGAGTGAATGGTACCTATATATTTCCTCTGAAAGCCACACACACACTCCTGTTCCCTTGAATATCAAGGCTAAACACAGGCGGGGAATTGGTTTTTTGGGGTGGGAGGCTAGGAGGAATCCTCTTCCGTATGGGGTGTATCTGTGTATGTATTTAACAGAAACAGGGCTAACATTTCTGTTAGCTCCTGAACTGTATAAGTCTGTAAAAAGACCTTAGGACACCTCCTTATAGTCCCTAGATCTGCAGCACTACATACTTGAATCGTTTAAATGGTTTGAAACTGAAAATTTGGCTACAAAACCACTGAAATATGTAAGTTATCTCAAATTTTATGGGATTGAAACTTTCTTTTTTCTTGTTATTAGCATGAAACAAAGATAAAGCAACAGTGTAAATAGACAACGGAGTGTTCCTTGGGCCATGTTTGCTGATGAGACACATTTCTCTCTGTATCTCTCAAGATGCTGAGGCTTTATTCAGTAGTTGCTCTCAATGTGGGTGAAGGTGGCCATATGGCAAGCAGAAAACAGCGCTGGAAGAACTTTCACACATAGCTATTGCAATGCTTTCCTTGCTAAATGAGGATTTTCTTCCTTAAGTCCAGATTTCACACTCAGATCTCTGGGGTGATGCATTAAACCACAAACAAAGCTGAAGTGTTTGCATCAGCCTGTTTTAATGCCTAGGAGAAATGCACCTTCTCCTTCTCTTTTGTGCTGTGGGGCTGTTTTGTTGAAACCTCTCTGTTCCAGTTGATATGGAAACTGGGGGAAGGAAGAACTGTTAGATTTGCTGTTAAATCTACAGCAGGTTCATCAACAACTTTGTCGCTGGTATGTTCTCTTAGCATTGTCCCTGAAGGGTTTCTCTGAATCCTCCCTCAGCTTTGCTTGCAAAAGTTCATTATGCTACTGTAAGTTTGAGATTAATTTTTCCTTTTCTCAGATCTACAATGTGTTCCTCTAAATCACCTGTTTCAACCAAAGCGTCTGTTATGGTGTGACTGTGTATACATGTTTTTCTTTGTATGACTTAGCTTGTCATATTTCTTTCAATCTCTCTGTGGTATCTTTCCATCCACATGTCAGGCTGCAAACCAGTATTGATTTCAAAGACCATATGCTACCCTGAGGTCTACAAGCATTTCTCCTGGTAGTATCAGTGGGAGTTCTTCCTGTGGAGAGTCAGGGCTTTCCAAGCTTGGATGCTACTCTTGATACTTCTTGTGTTGGTTTATTAAGTTTTCTTCACGACAGACAGAAATTTAGGTAGAATTCAAAGTAAAGCTTGCTTAGTCAAATAACTACTAATTCGTTGTGAATCAAAGTTCACCTTTTTGCAGTATTTAACTGCAAACTTTATGAACAAAACATTGTACTATGAATATGCAATAGTACTTAATATAAGTAATATCAGTGTACATATTTTGGCCTGTCCAAACACGGTGCCTGATTTAAACCTGCTGAAATCAACAAAAAGATGAATGTGTTTTATAAGAAGTCAGGTTTATAGTTATCTAAACCCTCTAGTTAGAGGAGCAGGGTATTTGGAAGCAGTGCTTCTTCACCACACCCTGGCACAATTTAGGAAGTCCGTGCTTCCTTAATCTGAGTCTGGCTCTACCTCCATGGGCCCACCAGACATAGGTCTGTCTCAGGCTTTTGGACAGTGCTCTGACCCTGCCAGCAGGGATGGAGCATACGAGATGGTGTACGGACAGCACGTTCACCTCTGTGGGGTTCAGGGACTATTTAGTGGGACTGACTCTCCAGCAGTTTTTGGGTTGTTTTTCTAAGAGGCTCAGCCATGTGGGCTTCCTTCATTATTCAGCCATGAATAGGAACTGTCTTGAAGGTCACAAATTAATTAGACTCTTTTATGTAGCACCCTCCTCAGTTAAATACTATATTATAGTGCCATGTTCCACTGTGAGTGCCTTTGTGCTAAAAGATGAGTGGGACCCTTCCAGTCCTGTCAGAAAGGTCCTCCACCAACCTCTTTTTCTGGTTGGGTTTTTTTTCCCCACATGAAATGCTGTGGTCTTCAGCATTGCATTTCTGCAGCACTTGCCTAATTTTAATCTGTTTTTATCCAATAAATGTCAATCAATTTAAAAAAAAAGGATTTCTCCTGACACAGACCTTTAACTCACTGTTTTTTAGAGGCAATTCTTTCTCATAAGAGATTGTGGAACCCAGGCAAAAATCTACCACCTGCAAGTGCTGGATGGAGGCTGGCAGGCCATATCATACAATCATGGAATATCTCAAGCTGGAGGGCACTGATAAGGATCATATGTTTAATAGCTAAATATGTGTCCAAGCACAGACACAAGACCGCAGTGCAAAACTTGGGAAAGAATTGTGCTTTCTGTAGCCCAGAAGAGGAAAATGCTGGGAGAAATATATCAGTTCTAGCCTATCTCTTCAACAAGGCAGAAAATCTAGTGCCAAATGGTTGTAACCTACCAAGCTTGTGATCATGCCTAGCCCTTGGTCATAGCTACTGTAGTAGATACTGCAGCTGTAAAAAAGGGGCTGGAGATACTGGGGTGAATACTTCTTTAGCCATGAAAGTTTGTTCAGTCTTGATTTGTTGGACTATTGGGGAAAATTTCTCCCTGACTCTTGCAGAAAATTAAACTGATACTTCTTCATAGTGCACAAATGGGCATCTATAGGTGACAGTCATTAACTTCAGGTGTGCACAGGCCTGTATACAAAAGACTCCACCTCAAACATAGATCCCAGAGAGACTGAAGGCTTCAATAGTTCCGTTTGTATAAGCTGTCTTGTGCGAGGGGTTTTTTAAAGCCATGAAACTAGTGGACTTTCCATAATATCATCCATTCTAAGTTTACAGTGTATCATGTCTTTCAGAAAGTGGTGGCCTCTTACCAAGAGTCCAGGCATGTTTTTGCAAGTGTCACTTCAGAGAGGCTTTTCTCTCTAGAAATTAAGCCTGACAAGAAAACAAAGCCTTCTTCTCCACAGTGTATGAGAAAACCTTTTAAAAAATTTGCTGTTAATCAAGAGAGTTTTGCTTTTATTACACAGCAAATGAAAAGCACTTTAACCTGTGAAATAAAACTTTCAAAGAGAAGAAATCCTAAAATGCTTCTTTCTGGATTTCTTCACGTGCTCAGCATTAAGCTGTTAACTTGTAGTCTTTTGTTTATTGCATTTATACTCTTCATATTTCTGTGATGAACAAGTTCTCTATACAATAATATAAGAATGTTATCTAAGAGCTAGTGAGAAAAACATGCAGCCTGCTTAGTTTATTTTAAAACATCTCTCAGGTTTACCCACTGTATCTGTGGTGATGAGATGAAGCCAGGATGAAACAAAATCTCTGTAAAAGGTAACGTAAGTTCTGGTTACCTCTGAGTGAAATATGATGAAAATACTGTCCTGCTTTTGCTTATCTTTGCTACCGTTTTCATGTCTTTATCTGGTTAAATAAAGAGAGTGCTGGTGGTGGAGAAGGATAGGGTGGGTCTGGGAGATGGGGGGCAGGGAGCAGACCTACTGAATAACATGCTCAAGAGCTCTCCTGCACAATGAGATTAGCACGATGTGATCATTTTGGTGCCAAGGTGCTAACACAATAATACAAGCGAGTTTGCCAACTTTTCAAATTGAATGTATTTGATTATTTGCTTTTAATTAGTGTGAGTTTTGGAGTATGTACAGGATTGTTAGAGATACATGAAAAGCCTCCTATGGCAGGAGAGTGTATTCTCAGTAAAGACGGTACAGCATTGTTCTTTTTTAGCTGTGGAGAATGAGATTTAACAGCTATGTTAAATGTTTTAGCCTGTTTCTATTGTGCCTCTGTTTCAACCTATTGGCAAGCCCAAGTGATGGGAGAAAATAAACCCCTCATTTGATCTGAATGTTGAGCACTTTGCTATAAGAAGAATTTCCAGCCTAACTTCAGGATACAGAAAATAACACTGTTTTATTTACAGGAGGCTCCTACATTTTTCCCCCTTAACAAGACCTTGAGTAAATTCATGCTGTCATTTTTTTTCCCATGCAGTGCTCTCCTTTATATTAATTTATCTTGAATTTTGTAGTCAAGATTGTAGGTATTTAAATATCCTTTTAAATGGCAGAAAGAGATTACAGCTCTGGAGGAAATATAACAAGACAAAATAGTTATTTGACCTCTTTCTCTTTTATTTTAAAGAAGGAAGATAGACCAGAGGTGTCTCAGGGATTGTTTGGATGATTTAGCACTGGCTCACTTCATGACTTGCCAGTCACTGGGAGTAACTCACCTCCCCACACCAGGAGACATGTCAGCAAAAGGAAAAGTAACTCTCCTTGTTTGGCACAGACTGTAGGTCAATGCCCATTTCTCAGTTTTTAGTATTACCTGCCTTAACCAAGTCCTTGGGCTTCCAACACTCAGAGAACAGGAGTAAGAAAGACTCAACACATTCTGTGTGTTGTAGCAGAACCTTCTACCTATACTGTTCTTCAGGCAATTTTACACTGTTATATATGCACACACATATATATATTTTAAATACTCTCCCCTTAAACAATAGAGAAAAACAAATGGTTGACAATAACAATGGCAGCAGCTCTCCAACAAAAGCATGCAATTATTACAATTATACTATCCTTGATTAGGCTCCCATGCATTGCATTTCAATGTAATTGATGTTGTAGGTTGACACATTGGACACCAAATATTCTCGCCTGTCCCTTCACTCTTTTGTTTCAGAGCCTGATTTGCATTTTCTATGCTTTTAGTAATGAAGACTTAGCACTTTTCCTCCATTAGAAAAAAAAAGAGAGACACAATAATCTGCAACTCGGCACTTGTTTAAGGATTCTGACCCTCAAAAATACCACTTTGCTTCACACATTAGCTGCTTACAAAGAAGGAAGCTAATGTATCATCTAATTGGGCAAACCACTGCATCTGATTTCTCTCAATCAGACTATTAGCTTCGTAATTACCCATCTGCCTCATGTGGAAAAACGGCAAGGCGAACACCCAGCTAATAACATTCTCAAGAGCTCTCTACCACAATGAGATGAGCATGATGTTGTGGGATATAGTCCCTAACCATTTAAATGCCAAGGTGGTCTCACAATACAGTGGGACTCTGCCAACCTTCACAGTCTGAATGTGCTTAATTATTTGTCTTTAATTAGTCTGAGTTTTGGGGTCTGTTCACCAGGATTGGTGATGAAAAATGAACGTCAGGAAATAAACCCTCTCGAGCTCCCTGGCAGTCTGTTTTGCACCCTACTGTCTGCTAAAATAGTGGTATGGATGGTAGGCTTTATCTTGTGAGCAGCTCAATTTTCCTCTCACTTCTTTTTATGGAATAGCAAAAGTTTTCTGGGTACCTAAGCTGGGAAGCTTTTTCAGAATTCAGATGGAGAATGCTCAAACAAACTTCAGCCTTGAGTATTTTATTTCCTGCAGGTTTACAGTCTTGAGCTTTATGGAGCTTTTGTCAAACTACACTAGTTTAAGTGAGGAGATGCTCAAATCTCTCTTCAGCAGACAGAGGTGCCATTCTCTACTTCCAGTTCTGGTTCTGTCCCTCCTGGATAGTTCACAGTATCTCTGAGCATGCCTCCCACTCAGTCTACTCGCAGACTGCAAAAGGCCGGAATGCCCTTGCTACCTGACTCCAAGGTTGAAACCATATGGTCAAGTCGCAGGTGATTCTCTGAGAAGGGCCCTTGGCTCTGTTTTCACTCCCACATGTGGTTTAGTAAAGCCCACATCTGGTTGCAGGCAGAGTGCAGAGCAAGATACATCTGCCTAATCTGTGTTCTTTTCATTGATTCGGAAGCTTAGTGGAGATTCATTAAGGATAAATCAAATATTGATCCATATTGACTAATTATAAATAATTGAGTTTCCTTCATGTGTCCTACCAAAAAGCATACAGCATTCCTCATTTTATTGTAATTTATTCTTTTGTCCTTGTGCCTAGAATACTGGTTACGGGCTTGATCCTTCAAGTGCTGATGATCCCAACAAGAGAATTAAGAACTTATAGACAATCTTATAGAAAAAAGAAAAACGCTCACCCATTACGTAATGCTTAAAATTTCTTATAAGAAAACTGTCATGTGTACCAAATTATTTTGCATATTGATATATTTCCATTCAGAAACATTCATGCTTTGGCCTTCCCAGAAACCAGCATCCAAAATGCTGCCACAACTAGTGATATAATAATATATAATGATATATGAGGTATAAATGCAACTATTTATTAGTAATTCGATATTCCAACAACCCTCTCTGCCTTTCTAGCGGCAGGACTAGCAAGATGTGTACACAGCAAATGGAAACAACCAGATGGTCTTGCAGTTATGACCCTCACTCTCTTCTCTCCCATTGTTTACTGTTATCATTCATTGTACTACGTCCAAACCCCTTTACAGGTCTGCCAGCATGGATTGCTGGATGGAGGCCCTAAACTGCAAACTCTTCACATGCCTATTTCTGCTACTGCATAAACAATGCTTGGGCCATCGCAGATGATCTGTGAACCTGATCCTACTATGCTAAGTCCAGGCAGTAGTTTTTTGTCACATGAATCAAAGTATTTACTGCCATGGTTGGGTCATGTGAATGACTTTATTGACATAGGAAATTATTACATGCAATTTTTGTTCAAGGCTTCTCAGCAATGTAGGCACCACTGAATTTGAATGCCCATAGTGTGACAGCCAGGAGAGGCCACCCTTACACCCGGAGGGAAAGAGGCATGAGAAATGGCCATGCAGGGTTGATTCCAGTGATGAGGTCCTTCACAGCAGGTTTGGGAAAAGTGGTGACTCTTCCTGAGGGGAGAAACCTCTTCCTCTCCTCAGCAGAGGAAAATGCCCTGGGCACTGAGATATTTCTCTTGGACACAGAAAAAGCTGGTCTGGCTCTCTGGACAACTGATGTAGTGAAGTCCTTGTTTGCCTGTTTTGCTGACCCTGGCAGTTTGTTGCCACAGACAATTGCCTTCATTGCCTCTGTGCAGAAACAGCGCTGGTAATTTTGTGGGGTCCTGGTTTTTTGCTGCTTGGTAATTGTGTCCTATTAAATAATATTTTTCAGTTGAAAGGCATGTAGCATTTTAGCCTCCCAAAACCTTCACCAGATATCATTAAAGGATTCTCAGCTGCATCTCTGTGAAATAGTGTCACTGTTTTATTGACTGCAAAACTGATGCGAGGCTTTGGTCAATGCTATGTAGTCATGTAGTTCTTTGAACAGCCTGAGTGTTTACCTGTTCATCAGACTGAGCACAGGGCCTTAAATAACTTCAGCTCTCTTATGAATGTTGTCCTCACTCAGGTGGCATTCTGATCTTCAGGGTGTGGCTTGCCTGAGTAAGGGCTGTGAGACTTCAAACACTCGTGTTCTCTGTGTTTTACCTTCACCTTCTCCCTAGTGATCTCTGTGGGGGAAAGATGTGCAATCTTTGATGAGACACATCACTTCAGTTGAGGTGTTGACTCACTTACAGCTTAGGATTAAGCTGGTATGGCCGAAGTTTTGGTGCCCAACCAGTCACCCTCCCCCGTGCTTGCTTCTCCTACAACTGCTGGCTCCGGAGGGGGATGGCCCAGCAGCTCTTGAATTGCTACTATTTATCTCCCAGAATACTACAGCAAACTGACTTTGGCTCCAGTTTTCTTTCCTATATTGGCCTATAAATTGCAGCAGTTCAAGAGTTGACTCTTTTCTGCTCTGAGGTTATTTTTCTCAGCCACAGACTGGGTAATTCCAGGCTAAAGGTGCCAGGCAGGTGTCCTAGGGCAGGATGCAGTGCACCATCCCTGCTGACGGTGTCAGTAAGCGCAATTCAAGACTTGCCCTGTTTATTGTGGCATGGATGTGTTAATCCTGTACCAGTGACAGTGGCTATTCATGCTATTTATGCACGGGACTGTTGCTTGGAAAGATTAAAGGCTGGGTTGAAAATTACATTAAAAGTGACAAAACCAATCTGTTGGACCAACAAAAAGTTTCTTCTGTCTCGCTCTCCAGAAGTTGCTGCTGAATATTACTCCGCTTTTCAGATATGCATGGACATTAACAGGCACTAATTCAGTGGGAAAGCTGATGATGGGAGCTGTCTTGAGTGTCTTGAACTGCATGAATGGCCTGTGTTGTGGGTGTTGTGAGAGAAAACTCATTGATGAGGTAGAAGAGAAAATATTCTAGAGATCTAAACTTTAAAAGGATGACTGAAAGGCCCTAGGAACACATTTTTTCTTCTTAATCAGGAAGATGCCTAGGTTTTTCAGAAAAATCTCTAAGTTACAATTTCAGTTGAATGTTTAAATATTTTTCTTCGGCATGTATTTGCTATCAGGATGAATTTCTTGCTAGAGTAGAATTGATTCCTTCCAATCTAGATATTCATTGCACTCCTAAGCAGTGGTTTGCCTTTCATTAAAAAATAAGTGACTTTTTTCTCCTGCTTTCTTGTCTCCAGGAAATGATTTTTTCTTTCCTTTAATAAATGAATGAGGGATGGGCTGGCCTTTATAATTGTTTCCTAGCAAGGCAAAGTAGTAGTTCATCTTCTCTTCTGGCTCTGAACTGCCCCATTAGTTTTGCTCTCTGTTGGCCATCAAGTATTTCAACTAGGTATGACCTATCCCTTAACTCTCTTCAAAGTTACACCACTGGAAGTTTAGTTCAGTTCCCTATTTGACCATGGTGTTTCAGTGTTGTCTTGAGGTCCCCACTGAACTCTTGGTGCATAATACTGCTTGTACTTTCTTGGGATATTACATGTTTCATGTAGTTGTGAGATTTTCAGATGCTGAGGTAAAAAGGACCTTTAATATGCCTGGGACAGGTGAAAATGAGCTTCCTTCAGAAGTAATAAATGTCCAGGATGTAATCTGAAGGGGATTCTATTATGGTGTGTGTGTTCCTGGAATCTCTTGTCTCTGTTGCTTTCTGTGAGTTTCTGCAGGATATGGGCACATTTTGTAACTCTGAACCATTGCTGTAGTCCACCTTAGAGGATCAAGCACTTTTATTGGCCCCAAATTTTCAAGGAACAACACATCAGGAGATCCAGTGATGTTCATGATTAATTTAACTTACACAGCACACAAGTGCAATAAGGAACTCTGTCAAATGAAAGTCTTTTTCATCATTCCTTTTTCCTCTTACAACAAAGCTGGCAGGGCAACTGCCCAGAACACATGAATCAATGTATTCATAGTTCTGGGAAGTAATGTCTTCCTTTTATTATTTTTATCATTTGAAACTGTTGGTTAAGTAGGCTGAAATACAGAGTGGACAAAGGAATCAGAAGGGTGTGTTGTGACTTTAGGCAGAGCAATCTGGGTGCTCTTCCCAGGGAGAGAGAAGCAGCTCTCTTCCTGAGAGATTCTGGTGCACAGCCAGCTCTGAACAGCCAGAACTGCATGCAGCCACCTCTGGCATGGAGAGAAAGTGAATTTAGGAGAGGAGGCCAGGACAAGTCTCTGTTCTTATAAGTTACATGGATTGTAATTCCAGACAGTACTTCTCTGTGGTGCCTTATCTAATTCAAGGAACTATATAAGAAATACCCCAAACCTTTGCTAAGATGTAAACCTTAATAACAGTATTGGAAATATCAGACTAAAACAACAGAAGAACCCTTCTGTGCATCATTTGAAAGAACTTCTTCCTTCCAGAATTTAGTTTTTCTAAAAATCTGCTGATACCCAACCAGTTTTGTCTGAATACACAGGATGCAGTTTATTCCACTGAGTTTGTGTTCAGTGCCAGGCTACAAGGTCACTTCACAAAAATAGGGCACTGTCTCTATCATAACCTAGACCTACTTGCAATTCACCCCTTTCACCTTGGCCACAAAGCTGTTTGTTCTCATCAGGACATAAGCTGAATATTTATAATAATAAGCCTTTATTGAACGGTGGTGTCCAAACTCATGGTATTACTTGCAGCAACACTTGGGGTAACGAAGAGTTCGGTATTATCAGTCACAGACTTGGTTTTGATAGCAGTGTACTGACTTCTGCTATGTGAAGAGACTAATGTAGCTGGACTGAAAAGGACTTTATAAACAGCAGTTTTGCTTAGGGCATCAGCTGTCAATCATTTTCTGTGAGAGCTTCCAAATGAGGTTACTGTGCTGGATGGGCATGTTTTCTGTTGTTTAATCAAGTCCTTGATGCAATCTTCATGGTCCTTCTAGACTCCTGGAGGAGACTCTGGACAGGGATCTAAAAAATTTGTCAAGAAGTGCACCTGGAATGACAAGGAATGATAGAAAACTCTAGTCAGATGACATCCTTAGAGAGGTTAGCAAGCTTGACTTGGTGACAGATGAACTAGAGGGTGATGTCTGATTTCAAAGAGAATGACTTTTACATTTTTTGTTTGACAAAGTGAAGCTGAATGGACTGGAATTTATAAAAGATAATGTTTATAAAGTTATTTTAATCTGTAATGAAGTTTCCCATTCCATTAAGTAATATTGCAAAGTTTACACTGCAAATGGGCTGCTATTCAAACTGCACTGCTGGGCCATTAATTAAGGTGTGAATGACTTTTTTGGTAGCTAAATTAAAGAGACCTATGCCTACCCATATTTCAGTGGCAGCTACTCCCTTCTTGGCCATGAAGATCAATTGATGGTTTTATGATACAATCCCATGTTTTTCACCAACTTGCTCAAGTTGTCCATCTCCTGGTGAGGGGAGAGCCTTCCTCTAACACTCTCCTTTTTACTAACAGATAAGGTAGCTGCTGTTGCACTGAAAACCAAGAAAGCACACAAGAAATTTGCCAATTAGATCTTGTGAGGAGGCAAGGAGCCCAGCAGGAAAGTTGCATTTTCTCTTTGCTTAATAAAAAAGGCTGAAACATTATTTCTTCATCTCCTGCCCTGGTGCAAGTTCTTGATAGGATTTTATTTGGTTGCGTAGTAGAAGTGGCCTATTGATCTTCAGTCAGGCTTCAGGATCTTGAATAGTAAGAATGAGTTTTTAAAATTAAATCTTTAACATGAGACTACTGTTTTAAATCAGAACAGACTACTCGTTGGGAAAGGAAAATGCATTTGGTCCCACTTGGCCAACAACATGGAGCTGCTGCATGCCTGGTGCAAGGGGAGTAGGCAGGAGCAGTAACCCTTGCGGTGGCTGCACCCTGGCTGGCTCCCGGGAACTGGAGGGTCTCTGCCCAGTTTCAGTGGACAGGTGTCCTTTCCACACAGCAAAAAAACCCCATCCTCAGAAGCAGCCACTAATTGGCCCCCTTGTTGGCAATCTCAGCAGAGATGCCAGAGTGAATGGGCACTGAAATCCCAGTCAAACCCTTCGTGGTTTTCTCCTCAGGTCAAGGTTGAGGTGCTTTGGCAGAGAAGTGTGAGGAAAGCTGACACTGCTGCTGTCAGTCTCCAGGTCTGTCAAGCTGCCACCTTTTCTGAGCACGGGAACACGGGGGTTTGGGCTTTTAAGATGTGTTTTTATTACTGTGTTAAACTTCGTGCTTTTGGAAGTGTTGTCCTTTGGGGGGGGTTGTCAATGCCAATGAACAAGGGAAATTTCTAACCTGCTCCTAAGGCAATATATACAGCAATTTATTGCTTACCTAGAGCCTGCCTTCCCTAACATTCCAAACACACACCATCACAGACTGCCACCATTGTTTATACAGAGTAAGGGAGGCCCTGCTCCTTTATAAGCAGTCTGTGTGACCCAGAATAGTTCAGGCTGATATGTTATACTTGTTTAATAGATGCTTTATAAGGCCGGAGAATTTATCTTCTAAATAGAACTTTCATCAAATACATTACTTCAGCATCAAATATATTGAGCGTAGAAGCTTTTTAAGGCAGTATAATGATTTTAGGGAGTGTAATTCAAGATACTTGATAGTATACAGCATACAAGGACACGTGTAAAAAACACTCACTGATTCTTTATTACACACAAATGGTTTGGAAGGGATGTAGATGTTTAAAACTCCTTCAAAAAATTGTGTTGCACTTTACAAAGGCTTTGGTTTGGTTCTGCATTTACACACAAGCTAACCAGGGAGTCTGTGGGGACAGCACGTAGAGGAGTCAGTCAGCAAGACCTCTGACACCAGCTTTTGCAGGGCTTGGATTCATCCCTGCAAGTTGTTTCTTAGAAAAGAAAAACAATCCATTAAAATTTTTAAGCATCTTGACTACTTTTCTGTTTTCTGAAACCTTCTTAGAGAGGCTTATAGTCACTACTAATGCTGTTTTAGTACGAATTTCTGGCCCAGACCCTGAGGGCTCTTTACTTGCTGTTGGATTTTTTTTATTATTATTTCTTTTTCACTAATGCCTTCCAAAACCACAGAGGATATTAGCCCATCTGAGAGCAGGTAATGTTGCAGAGGGAACCGTTTTCAGTGTCATTTTCCTCCTTAATGTTCTTTAAAGCTTTTGTGCTGCAACTAGCTGAAATAAGCACTCTGCCCTAGAATTTGTGCCAGATAACAGGTTTCCCCAAACTTAGTGCTCCCCTTACAAAAGCTGTATGTTATCTATATCGAATGTTTTCCTGCAGGCTTTGATCATGTGTTTTTTATGCTCCTGATCTAAAGGAACAAGTGAGATGGAAGGCCTGCCTAAGGAGATGCTGCATATGCTCAGGTTTTGGTGCTTACAGGTCTGCTGTGGCTTCTCCCACTGCAGCATTAGCAATACAAATGAACTAAGCCTCAAAGCTGCAGAAAGCCGCTTATGAGCTGCACCTGTGCACGGCTGAATTCAGGGTGGCAGTGGAAACAAACCAAGTGCACAGACTTGCCTTTCTTAACAACTTTCCTTTCTGTTTCCTTTCACCTGGCTCTTCTAGCAGCCAAATCGCTTTGTGTGATACTGGGAATCTGCTGAGGCTCCAGCAGAGAAATTCTGGATTACAGCTGAATGTGGCCAGAAGGACAAATCCCTTGACTTGGAGACAGGAAAAAACTTTAAGGAGAAGCAGCTGCTACTGTGTCTGCTCCAAGGGGCCACACTTCACAAGGAAGTTAAAAGGCTTAGAGTTCAGGGACGAGTGACAGAAAGAATTACCTGAATGGAAACCTAGTTTGGAATGAGAGAGCATAGGAATTTAATGAATTTTGCTCATCAAAGTGAAGGTTAAACAGTGATTAATATATCTACAAAGGAAAAAAATACAAGTACTGACGGGAGCAAAAAGTTGTAAAAGAGTCCAGGGCTGGAAAGTGAGGCTTGATTTATTCAAACTAGATGTAAGGCACATTTCTATCATGAGGATAATTAACGGTTGGAACAACTTAAGGGCTGAAGCGGTTTTTCTGTCACTGGAAAATATTGCTGTGTTGTGCTGTAAGATGTGCTGCAGTTTAATCATGGCTTTTGGATTCAAAACGGGAGCTAATAGAGATTCAGTCAGTATGGAAGAGGTGAAAATAAACAATAACATTGGTGCTTGTCTACTGTTTATGAAATTTATCAGGTTTCATTTGCACAGTATGTATTTTTTCTTTCAAAATTATTGGCAGAAGCAAAAATTTCCTTTTGTCATATCTTTACATTTTAAAAATTTTGTTCTGTGACATACACAGCACTTATAGTAATCTGGAAAAACAACTTTTTGAAAAACAATTAGTAAAAAGCCTACGTGTTTTAATGTGAAACAGTTTTAAGGCACTCAAACTGGAGAGAAGATTCTATTCCAGGAGGTTTAAGTAGCAACTGGCTCAATCTTTTTACAGTAAAGTACAAAACCTACCAAGTATAATTCTGTATTTGTATGTATATGCACCGTAAATATTGACATCTTAGAGAAAATGCCAACACAATTCTGAAATTAAGCTCTTCCTAATTTTATTAAAAATTAAATTGTGCTGCCCTTTTTTTTTTTTTTTTTTAATAAAATGAGACTTGCACCAACATCCACTTCTTTTTTCTGTTTGCATCAGGATGGGTATGTTTGTAGGAGTACCTATGTAACAGTATAATTTGGAATAGTTGTAAGTGGGACCTTTCTTTTCATTTGGAAGAATGTGATCTGCATTCCAAGTATTCAAATATCTTTCCCACTTAAAATCACTCATACTGCACATATAATCCCAACTGGATGTCTTATATTTTTGCTTAGGTTTGTTAATTTTTAAATCAAATTAGCAGCAGTTTTTAAAAAGAGAAAAAAAAAAAGAAGTGGAAAGATGAAAAGCTAGAGGATACAAGACACAGGCTGGACACTATGATTGTAAGTCTGTAACCAGGTAAATTTAAATAAAGGCCAACTAGGCAGCCCCAGGGGAAGGGTTTAAGGGAATTGTAATGATCCTGCTTGGTCAGAAGATAAGCAATGGTGGTTCAAGTGCTCCAGTGTGTGATCCATTAAATAAATGCTCTTGTAGTGGTATAGCTGCCAATTCACATCCTCAAAGTTGTATTTCCTCTGAAATGTATCTTTTTAAGTGTTTATGTAATTTACAGAGGGGTTCATACTTTTTCCATGCAAAGTCTTTCCCTGTTCTTTTCCTTGGGCCCAGGTGTATGACCCATTTGCCATATATTAGATGGGCTGTGGTCATCACCTTCCCTTTGGTTTTAGTTGCTGTGTTTTTACCTCATTTCCCATGGCAGCCATACCTATCTGGTCAGGTACCACGGAGTGGCCACACTAAGGGTCATTTGCTGCTATTAAGGAGCAGAGTGGTACACTGGAAAACTTCCATAATCTGCGTTTTGGTCAGAAGTGTCCAAGGATATTGTCTCAAAGGTCAGTGAAAGGGATTTAAAACTAGGTCTGACTGACAGTTACTTGAACTGTACAGCTCTGAGTACAGCTCTGTATTAGCTCTATAAAACAAATAAGTCAGGTTAAAAAATAAAAAAAAAGAAAGCAAAGGTTTTACTGGTGATCAGTAAGCATTTAAATAAAATTAAATTTCTGTTGATTTAAACAGATTTAAACATAGAAATGATATGAATTACATAAGGAAGTATAATAGGAATTACACAGCTGCATTAATTTTATGTACTGGTAAATGCACGAAATATAATTTTATTATACAGTGCTTCTGGGTATAGCACCATGAACAAACTCTCTTCTGCTGCAGTGCTTAAAAGACTGTGCCAGTCTATATATATATTGGTGGCGTTTGTTTGCCTTTTATTGTCACCTCATTCTGTCTTGTCTTTCACCTCCCCTCATGTATGTTTTGCCCCTGTTGGATGTGGTTTGAAGCTGGATTGCAAATTATCTGAGGTAAGAGGCCCTCCGTTTAGGAAGTGTGTGCACTGGCTCATACAGTGGAGCACCACAGTAGTAATGCTTCACCAGAAGGGTAGTGAGGTGCTGCAACAGCTTGTCCAGAGAAGTTGTGGCTGCCCTGTTGCCCTGGTTTTTGCTAAAGCCTTCTGTTTTAACCTTGGAGTTGGAATTCTTTCTCACACAGTTTCATGTAAATAATAGCCGATGTTTATTTAACCATCTATTCTGTTTTTCATTCCTTTTGTGATAAGAGAACTTTGATGAGCATCTTTTTTCTCCAGTGGGATTGAGAAGGAAGTGACGTGTTCTCCAATCCCTTGTGGAGTTGAGAATTCTGTAAGACGTGACATATGTAAATAAAGTTGCTTTTTCCTCCTTTCTGCTGAACCTAGCAGGTGTGAGAGCGTCTTTATTGTGTTTCCCCAGACACACTGCCCCATCCCTGGACACATCCAAGGCCAGCTTGGGCAGGGCTGGGAATAGCCTGGTTTAGTGGGAGGTGTCCCTGCTTATGGCAGGGGAATTGGAACCAGATGGTCTTAAGATCTCTTCCAACTCAAACCATTCTATGGTTTTATGAATAACTGTATATTTGGAGTCCAAGGAACTGCTAAGGGAGGAAGGTTTGTAGGATTGAGTTGCTAATATCCAGCAGAATCCACAGCATTTGGGAAAGAGAAGCAGATACATGGCAAGTGTTTCCCAGAGCATACAGCATTGGCTGAAAAGGTCAGGGTGGGGAAAGGTAAAGAAGGAGGGCTTCTTGTTAATCTCATGACTTTAGCAATCCCATTTGGGGAAGGAGATGGCTTTCCTTGAGGCAGAGAATGGATTTGGAAAGAGATGTAGCAAAGAATAGGATGAGGTGTGCTTCTAACCCTATGCAACTGAAATCGATGGATTATTTACATCTAGTGTCCACGGGACATTATGCATCTGGTCCTATGGAAGGAGTTCCACTCACCACTCCTCCCTTTGTGGCTCCTGACAGACAGTCTGAGCTCCTGCTCATGGAGATTACGTGGGATCATTCCTTTAGATAGTCAAAGGATCACAGAGGTAGCCTTCAATGGGGACATAAAACTGAACTGCTGCAAAACTGTGAATTCAGCTGGGAACTTGGAACTTTTTCTCATTTAAGGAACTATGAGAGAGAACAGGGCAGGGAATGAGCAAAGGCACTGGCCTAAATGTTGAGAGAGAGGACTTCTGAGCCAGGGGAAAATCACAAGATAAAAATATCCTTGCATTTACAGCACAGGGTGGGGCAAGAAAATAAAGGTGGAGGAAGTTTCTAGATAAAGCATCCTTTAAAAGTACTACAGTTTTTGATGTGATAAACATCATTCAAAGCAAACAGAACAGCTGCAAAATATGATAAAAATCACTTGAAAGTTCATTGATTTTGCAGTAAAACTGTAAGTACTTCACTTTATAATAATTGTTCCTCTCATGCTTTCAAATCTTGTACTTGAGCTACAAGAGTATTCAGGTCAGGGCTGCATTCAGAAAATAGGCACAAAAAGACAATGAAGCTCAACTAGAGAGATACTTTAATCATGAGCTAATTTACAAACCAAAGCAAAACAAAATCATTTTTGTCTAAGATTATTAGAAGATGCTAATTCGCTGCCTAAAATTATCTTTTTCTGTAACCTAAAAGAAAAAAAATTAAAACCCAACTCTTATCTTCCTAATTAAATTTCGTGACTTGGCTTACATGGTTGGTTAGATTTTTTTTTCTTGTCTAAAGACAATATGCATGTGTTATTCAAATATGAGCTCCTCTGTAGTATAAACTCATATAAACACTGTCCTGATGGTGCTAAACTAATGATAGTGCTTTTTCTAATCATCTTCTCTTGGCTTGTAGCTATATTTAAAATAAGTGAGCAGCTTTTATGGAAGAGAGGCACATGTGAAAATGGAGCTCTGCTAAGTGTATGCAGCCTTGTAAAATTTGTAAGAGTTTTAAAAAAATCCAACACAAAAACAACAAACATACCCACCACACCCACCTGCCCTCCTCCCCCAGACCTAGGAATTTAAAGCAATGTTGGGTAGCAGGAACATTTCTGTGATCATATGATAAGGATACTCAGCATCAGAGCTGTGCAAGGTAAGAATAGAGAGTATTCATTTTAATTAAAAATGTGAATATATGCTTTGTTATTTGTAATAATTTTTATTTTCTGGAAACATCTATGAGAGCATTTTTCCATTTTTTTATTTTTAAAAAAACATGATGGTGATTCTGTGTATGTGGGCACAAAAAAATGAACATAAAGTTGCTTGCAAACTTTCTTTATGAATAAATTTAAGTATTTTTATGTACATTTTTAATACAAATTATATTTTCTTCAGACGTGATTGCATAGCCGTCTTAAAGGCTCTCTAGGGCCTTTAGGCACATTGTAGCTAATTAGTAATCTGTCTAATAAATAAGTGTCTGGCTCAAGAGTCTACTCCTTTACTTAGGTTACACAGGCTTAAGAGCTTGACTGAATTTGGTCTTGTGGGGTTGGACATCATCCAATCTGGGACAGTAATGACATCATCCACTCTAGGTGATCCTTAGGCGCTGTGAGCAAGGAGGTATGGGATGTTAGTAGGCTACCTGAATGCACTGTGTACAGGAAGAAGTATTTTGCATGAACTATCAGCCAAATCTGCGCCACTTCACCCCTCCCAGTTCATGAGCACCTGAGTGTGCTGGCAGGCAGAGGAGAGGATGGGTGAAATGACTGCCAGAAGCGATTTGGTTTCTGAGTGCTTTCGAGTTCTTTAAATCACAAAGCCCAAGAGCCACGTGGGGTTTTTTATGATTTAAATGCTTGATGGTGTTCGGTTCTGCCCTAAGTATGTAGCTATACTAAGCAATAACATACACTTCAAGCCTTTCATATTATTAAAGTTCAAACATTAATAATACAGCTCTTCATTTCAAAAGACTGTGCTTGCACAAAGGCAAAGGTCAGCAGAGGTACAAGGCCATTATTTTTCTTTTTTTTTGGGTACCTTGTGGCATCTTTTGTGAAGCAGCTCATCTTGTTTTGTCCTCCCCTTTGTTTACAAACTATGCAGCCAGTGCCTGCTCCAGCACTGGCGCTCTCGGTGCAATATCACCTTCTTCCCATCACACAGGGCAGAGATGGACCTAGACCTTGTACCAGCTGCCTGAGCTCTGGGTCCTGGGGACTCCTCCAGCTTTGTCTTGTCTGATTTGTTGTGACTGCTGTGCTGCCAGCCAGGCCTGTGGGTGCCCCGAACCAATGCCCCCCTTGATGACTTGCTCGTTCCCCTTCACTTTGTTTGTTAATTAATGCTCTCTGGATGTTCTTGTTTAAGCAAGCAACTGCTTAAACAAGCAGTTTAAGCAACTGCTTGCAACTGCTCTCTAAATTGTTGATTGCTTCCTCTTTCCACATTTCTGGTGAGTTCTTCTAACCATATACAACTGATCACCCTGGTGTACTCTGTAAAATACATCTCCCATTGCTGCTGTCAGCAGTCTGCAATCCTATCAGTGCCGATTTGTCAGGTTTCTCAAGGGGCCAGTAATTTTTTAATGCTGCGATGTGCACACCAGACGAAACAACAATGCAAGTGAGAGTACCAGGTGTTGGAGTATTACTGTTGGGCTGTTGGTTCTGCTCCTTGTCATTTTGACCTCACGGTGATGCCCTGTGCACCAAGTTTCACAAGTGAAAGGTTGCGATAGACTGAAAGGAACTTTTGCAAAAATGCATTTAATACAGTACTGTTAAATCTGTGTGAGCCTGTGTTTTTATGCATAGGAATGGGACTATTATACAAGCTCATGTGTTTATTTGTCCTTTTTTTTCAAGGTCTATCTGCAAACATTTGAGGGCAAGTTTAAATGATGCTGCTAAGCCAATCTTCCCATCTCTTTATGAAGCAAGGGGTTTGACTGCTCTCAACTAGCATAAAATGACTCTGCATTGGGAACAGCCGAATACTTCCTGGTCTGCATTGAAATCAGAGCAGCAGTTTTTGAGCAGAAGTGTGCTATCGCTCCTGACTCAGGAAGCTTTCTAATTCCTCCTACTTTTTATCTACATGTTTGAGTTCGTCTCAACATAAACATTTGTACTCTAAGGTTTTATATTCCTTTTAATTTGATTTTAGCATGTGTAATACTGAGTAATGCCAGTGGAAGAGCATTTCTCAATGCACTTCTCTTTCTGCTGGCAGCCAGTACATCACACAGATGACACAGCTAACTATATCACATTGAAGTTCTTCCACTAGACATATGGCCTGTATCTATTGTGTGCCTGAGCTTTGTCCTGTCATTTAAGAAATTAGTTGTACCAAACCTCGGTACTGTGCTCACATTGCCCTTGTAGGCTTCCTGCTGCAGGAGGAAAATGGGATTTGTAAGCAAGGCCTCCCCCCAAATATATTTTGTAATAATGGCCCTCAAAATGCAGATAAAGCATAAAGGAGTTTTTGGAAGCTTCACTTCACAGGGATGGTGTTCTTGGTCGCCTCTAAAAGCACAGGACCACCCCAAAACTTTCTTCAGCCATTCCAGTGCAGCTGTGAAAGAACCAGCTCCAGGTTAACAGTCCGGGCAGTGAGTAAATTTGGCCTCGAAGCCATTGATAAACACAAGTGGCCACTAAGTCCTCACACTGTAATGACATAGCAGGACACCAGGCTGATTGATGAAGAGATTTAAACATGGGCAACATGTGTAATTTCAGTGTTAATCTCACACCGTTGTTGCAATAGGACTTCAGCTGTTTCCGGAAGTGCGTGTACGAGTCACTGCAGATCAGTCTGTCCAGAGCTCTGTAGTTACCTCTCACTTCAGGGCTGAGGGCTTACAGTTGGCTCAGAATCTGCCTTTTAAGAGATTGTCGATGTGTGAGACTGTCAGTGGAATTATTCATCTTCAATTTCAGCAAAGGTTGGCTCTCCTTTTTCTTTATTTAAAGGGATAACACAGCTGCTCATTCTGTCTTCTGGAACACCCAGTCTTCTGAGGTTTTCAGAAACTTCATGAAGCTAATATATGAAATCAAGAGCTATAAATTGTATTAACTCTGATGAGAAATTATTAAGATTCAGTGATTAATAATTTTGTAACTTTTTGACTTAACTGTCACTGGACTGTTTTCGGCTGGATTTATTTTTGGATCTGTTGTCATTCACAACTGGGTAGGGTTTGGTTCATTAAACTGCAAAGTTTTCAAGCCAATGCTTACATTGTCCATCAATATCTTGGCAGAATTATCCATGATTCTTCTTAATTGAGGGAAGCGGTGAGAATGGGCATCCAATTAGGGCATTCATTGTCTCAAACATCCATTCCTGTTTACGCTTCTTGGAGGCTTTCTCAATGTGCTGTGTTGTACTGGCCTGAGAATCACACTGGTCCTGACCTACTTGGCCTGTTAATCTCGCTCATCCTCTGTCTGTTCCTTTGTCCGACTTTTGTAGTCCGGGATTCTGGGACAAAATATGTAGATGTCTTTGTCCTTTGGGTATTCCTTGAAATGCCAAGTTTCTGGGCACTCTAAAACTGGGGAGCTTAATATGCCAGTGAAAAGCTGAACTGCTTAACCATTACTTCCCATGAAGCAAATTCTGCTTTATGAGGTATTTCAGGAGCACCCTGAGGCCATGCCCCAGAGCACAATGCAGTGCACTACATAGATCACCTTATTGCTTGTGCTGTGGGGGCCAATTTGCCCTTTTTCCCCCCAAATATTGAATCTCAGGTCGGATGGCTGTGCACTGAGCTGCACACGGCAGTGATGCTGTGTGCTACAGGGACCCCCAGGGACCTTTGGAGACAGTTAACTTTTGATCACCCACAGCAGCCAAACAACCTGCTGGCCAGAACAGCAGCTCTCAGAAGTTCACCAGGATATAGGGATGGACATAAACCTTCCTTGGGATGGTAGTCCATCCCAAGGCAGAAATGTGGTTGGCTATGCCTGTGCCCCCACCAGGGGTGATCTTTTCTGTATTAGAATTAACATAATGGCACTGGTATGCCCACTTTTAAAAAATGCATTTCTGCCATGGCATCCTGGCTCCTGTGATGTGAGGGCTGGGAAGCTCCTTCTCCCTTGGTCACATTTGCCAACCCTAAAATCAGCATTATGTCCTTTACCACATGTCTGGTCTACTTATTTATTGAGATTCACAGGCTGACAAGTTTTAAGACAACTATTATTATTACTATTACTATTATTATTACTATTATTATTATTATTGTTTTTATTATTATCATTGGTTTTATTATTATTAATAACAACAACAATAATAGTAATGACTCCCTAGTGCTTATTTCTGGGCATGTAATGAAATCATAGCAGCCTGGTGTTGCATGGATGAGGAATGCTCTTAAATTGCATCAGCTCAAGGCCCCTTACTAGAGACAGCCTGAATGACTGTGGCAGGGGCAATGCCTGGGCAGAGCCCCAGGGCAGATCAACAATTGAGAAAATAGGCTTGACGCCACCCTTTGGTCTTCATCCTATTATTTTAGGGTATTTTGCTGGTGAGAAACAACCAGCATACACTCAGACCATTCCCTAGGTCTGTACGAGTGAAGCCAGATTTGGCCTAACAATGACAACCCAACCACTTGCCTGTAACCTTGTGTTCGAAAATGTGACTGCAGCACTGCTGTGTGTAGCTATGTAAGTGTATTTTGAAAATACATCCATTTGAAATGTCCTTCTTAAGTACAGTGAGAGTGCTATAGTTAAGGGATCTTGGTTTAGAGGAGGAGGATTGATTAGAAATAATAATAAATTCTGTAGAATATGTGGCCATGCCACATTCAATCTGGTAAACCTCTTATGTCTCACAACCCGATCACGAATTTTCTGTGTCAGTGGGTGTGTAATCACTCTTAATACAATGATTTACAGTTTGTGTGCAGACAACAGATAGATACACTCAAATTAGGAAAGAGTATAAAAAAATTGTTATATTTTTAATTAAGCAACATTCCAACATTGTGCATGCAGCGAGACTAAAATCTGTTAGAAGACAGGAAAATGTAGCAGTAATTTTCATCTGAAAATCTGTATCATTAAGGAATTGTCCAAGATTAGACCCCTACAAGCATTAGCTTGTGAACACTGGGGAAAAAAAAAAGAGCAACAGCTTTAAGCATTAATGTGGTTAATCCCACAGCGTAGCACTTGGTTAGAGTCAGGATTTGGAATTATAGCTCAAATGGTGATATTTCAAGGGGAAGGTCAGTTTGAATCAGTGATAATACTTTGCGTTTTTGCTGTGCCTTCCGAATAAGAATCTCAGAGGGGTTTATAGACATTAGTGAATTAAGGTTCTCAGATCTCTGCCAAGACTGCAGTTTTATCCCTGTTCTACAGAGGGGAAAACCGAGTCATGAAGAATTTAAGTGGCCCTGCTGAAACAGCAAAGGGTGGTGCTAGGGTGCTCCTGGATCCCTACAGCTCTGTAGGGAAGCATGGACACAACTGTGGGGAGCAGAATGTGCCACTGGCTGCAGCAAGGACGTGGTGAACGGGACCCTCAGGGGACTGAGTTTGGCACTGGTGTTTTGTGGATAAGAGTTAGCAGTTTCCTTCCTCTTGTAATCTTGTGGTGTGTTTTACTGCAGCTCCTCAACATGGACTTATGCTTTTTCCATCTATGGTGGCTGAGCTGTTCCATCCCGTTCTTTGTCCTGGAAGAACCCACTTAACTTCTTAGCAATTCTTTTTCAAAGAGTTCCTTAACAATTGGAATTTGGTGGGAGACAGGTTTTCCCCCTATTTTTTTTTTTTTTTTAAAGGGCATTATGTGCTGGAGAGGTGTGCCGTTCTTACAGAGCAGGAGGCAGGGAGAGGAACTAAGAACAACAAGCATCGTGCCTCAGAGTTCCATATTTCATTTTAGATAGTGCTTCCAATATGTGGCTTACAATACAACTTATTGTTCAGATGGTATGAGACTCAATTGAAATCAGCTGCTAATTAAATTTATGTCTAAATTAATAAGTCACAACTATTCAGATCATGTTCATATGAGTAATTTCTATTAAGAGGAACATAATTTTTAGATTCTGTATTTAATGAAGCGTGTTGTTTGATAAGGCTAGTAGGAGCAGGGCAGTGATGGCCCCTCTGTACTCAGCACTGGTGAGGTCACACCTTGAATACTGTGCTCAGTTCTGGGCCCCTCATTACAAGTGACACTGAGGTGCTGGAATGTGTGCGGAGAAGGGCCATGAAGCTGAAAAAGATTCTGGATCACAGGTTTTAGGAGGAGTGGCTGAGTGAGCCAGGGTTGTTTAGCCTGGAGAACAGGAATCTTGCGCGGGGTCCTCGTCACTCTCTACAACTGGCTGAAAGGAGGGCGTGACCAGGTGGGGGACGGCCTCTTCTCCCAGGTAACAGGTGACAGGATGAGAGGAAATGGCCTCAAGTTGCACGAGTGGAGGTTTAGATTGGATAGTAGGGAAAATTTCTTCGTGGAAAGGGTGGTCAGGCATTGGAACAGGCTGCTCAGGGAAGTGGTGGAGTTACCATCTCTGAAAGTGTTTAAAAGATGTGTATATGGGGCACTGAGGGACATGGTTCAGTGGTGGACTTGGCAGTGTTAGGCTAATGGTTGGACTCGATGATCGTAGAGGTTTTTTTCCAATCTAAACAATTCTATGAAATTCTTGTGACAGTTGGGACTAATAGAATATATGAACCGTTATTTGCCTCAGCTTGACACCACATTAGACCATGAATTAATTTATAAGTGCTTAGAAGAGTTTCATAATTAAATAGCCATTGTGACTCCTTTGGCCTGTTGGCTGAGTTACTTATCCCAGGTCCTTTCTTTGGAAAGCAGCACTCAAAGCAAACCAACAAAGGTCTGTGAAATGCAAACAAGGTGTTCTGTTTTTGCTGTCCCTCTGCCTGTGCAAGCAGTGTCCTGGGCAGTTTGTGTGAAGGCTGGTGAGATTCAGTTACATGCATTGCATCCCATAAACACTTCAGCTCGGCCTCCTTCCTCCCCTCCCCCTGCCACAAGCTTGAAATTAAGCACTGGGAGCTTCCAGTCTCTGTGGTTCTTAAATATATGTAAGTCCTGAAAATTGCTGCATGCTAAAAATATGAATGCAGATGTGCTGTCACCAGAGAATTCCTGTGTTAACCACCTCTGCCTATTTTGCTACTTACATTGCTGAGGAGAAAGCCTGGGAACAGTTTCTCTTTGACAGGCTAGCAGACAAAACCAAGGGATAGATAAGAGGGAACCCAGAGTATTCAAGTCCTCTAAATGCTTTGCAAATAGGTTTACAGGGAAGGAAAAGGCTGGGACACTGGAAGCCAGGTCCCTGTGATATGCAGCTCTGTGGTATCCCATGGACCTAATGACTGGAGGCTAAGTCCATGCAGCCCCATGGAAAGATTTTAAAACCCCTATGCCATGTACTAAGGAACTTTGATTAAGAACTTTAATGTGTTTTGTTTCACCCTGAGGAATATAATCCCTGGCACTGAACAACTAAAAGACATTTGGTAGCTACAAAAATATTTTCAAAGGAAAACCTTTATGTTCTGGAAAAAACCCCAAATGGTAGTTAAAAAAAAGAAAAAAAAGGTGAAGGAAACAAAGTAAAAGCATTGAGCTTTGCACCTTAGAAAATGAAAGCTATGAGTTCATTTAACTTGATCTAATTGGTCATCTTAATTATGCCTCGGTGGTATGTCCTGGTTTCCATCTTGCATATTGGATTCCCATGTGGGAGTTTATCTACCAGGAGCTGCCTTTCTCAAAATTTAAAGAGGGTTCCATAAGACCTTCCATCAAATGCTATTCCGCCTCTTATTTTAAATAACAAGGGTGTAACAGGATTATCGTCACAGGCTCAATTTTATAGCTGGAGAAGCAAAGTATTAAGGGATTCTGCAAGTGTAACAGAACTTTATTAGAGGAGTAAACAACTCAGGCCCTGGGGAGATGTTCTCCAGTTGTCTCCTTGCAGAGTGTCAAAAATTAGGAAGAAAACAAGATATGTGCTTATTTATTTCTAGATTCTTTTTGCTAGTCCAAATGTATGTGAGCAACAATGTTTTGTAGCTGTTGCTTATATTCTATAGCAGCAAGTCATAAGGCCACAAGAAATGATTCGCTAAGTAGGAGGAAGAAAGGCCAAACTTGTTAAGGAAATAATGTTACTTTCAAGATTCTCAGGGGATATTAGAAACAATGGAGAGTAAAACAAATACTAGAATTGCATATAAAAGGTACTTGACATAAAAATGTCAAATGGCCCAAACCACATTTCTGCAAAGTGCTGTGATGTTACTCTGTTGGCAAGAATACAAAAGGGAGCAGGAGCAGAAGATGCCAGCTATTCATTTTATTAAGAACTCAGAGAACAGAAAAATGAATGGGTAAATTAAATTGTAATAAGAACTGAAGAAATGGCAATACATTTAGTTACTAAAGCCCATTTAAGAGCTGAAGTTTTATAATTAAAGCGACTCACCCTGCAGCTAACAAGAATGTGAATGCCGTGCCACCGCATGTAGTTTGTGTCAAAGTAGTCATGGATTTGCCATGTTCTTTACTCAAACTTGTCCCCATAGAACAAGAAAGCTTTCTACTTGTACCTCTTCACACAGTTTCTATTTCTGTTTCTGCAGGTTCTCTACTTTGGTGCCACAGCTTCTGATTCAGCTCAGTAATGCTTCAGTCATGAACTTCTACAAGGTCTGTTCTGTGTGAGCAAATATGGTTTAAAACCAGTTCTGGTGATGAGTGGAAACAGAAAGCAGTATGGTAGTGTCCTTTCTTCAGTAAGTTTAAACAATGGATGTGAAAATAAGAGTTCAGATACGTGTACTAATGGAAACAACTGTGCCTCTTTAAGCAATATTGTCTAGTTCCCTGACAAAACAGAGGATTTCGCCCCATCCTGCTTTGTTAAAACACTGACACTGATGTCTTAACAGCAAGTGTGTCTTCCCATGTAATTTCAGGCTCTGGAGTAAGGTGGTCAAGCAATGGTGATGAAACTGTGCAGTGTAGGGTTGGTTTGTTTTTCTGGATGTTTTTATTTTGTTGCTTGCTTTGTTTTGTAGGGTTGTTTGGGTTTTCTGGTCTATTTTGACCTTCAGTTATCAGTACCTTTCCTTTGGAGTCCAGGGCTGGTAAGTGAAGTAAGACAGGTGTCAGTTAATTCCTTTGGTCAGACTCAGGTTGATGCAGAGGCCGTGTTTTTGGTGTGGAGAGCAAGGGTTGACCCAGAGCTATCAAGGTAGGAGCAAAGCAGAAGTGGGCAGGACATAGAAAGCAAACTGCCCTCATCCCCAAACACCTGCCACTGGCCAGAGGTGTCAGGCTGTGTGTGTGGCAGGGGTGACTGCACACCATGAGACATCTTCCCAAAGTCAGGGAGAGCAGGGCAGAAAACTGACTTGCTGAGCTGCAATCTGCTTTTGGCAGAAAAGAGATACACAGCAGCCCTTGCTCAGAGCAGATTGTACAGTTACCTTTTAGTGCTTTGCTAGTTGTTGACGGAGTTTGTTCTGTTCATGCTCCAGTACAGGGACATTAGTTCATAATTTCCTTTAATGTCAAATCCAGAAGTTTAAAAATAGAAGTCAGATGTGAAGATTCCATAAATACACCATAATTAATTAATTAAATCAAATATATACCTATTATATAACACATTATCAAAAGACTATTAGACTACAGATGTCTGTCCACACTATCTTGGAGACTTGCATTTCCGTCTTTTCCACAGGAGGTGGCCTGATTTTCAGGACAATTATTAGTCATTAATGCTGAGTTTCCACTGTAGTTTTAGCATGGATGTGGTGGAATCACAGAATCATAGAATGGTCTGGGTTGGAGGAGACCTTAGTTCCAACCCCCCTGCCATGGACAGGGACACCTTCCACTAGACCAGGTTGCTCAGATTTTCATCCAACCTGGCCTTGAATGCTTTCAGAATGGGGCACCCACAGGTTCTCTGGGCAACCTGTGCAACTTGTTTTGTTGTTGTTGATTGCTGGCCTCTATTTATTAATATATAACCTGTTCTTCTGATTCACCTGCAAACTGCTTGATAATTTATTTTGGATATAGCATTATTTTTGCAGTACATGTTGGGCCAAATATTGCTTGATGAGGAACTGCTTACGCTGTTGGAATGAAGCTGACTACCCCAGCAGCAGGGTTGCTTGGAGTTATTTCTGTTTTTCTTACCAGTGCATATCAAGGAGAAGTGATGGAAATGGTTCACTTTGTCAGGTTTTCGCCCATGGTCCTTTTCAGGCTATGACAGAGGGACAGTTATATAGGAAATAACACAACTGGATCTAAACCCAGTTCTATTTTTCATTTTTACTGAATGGTCTTCTTATTTTTCTCACTTTTTTTTTTTTTTTTAATCAGCTGAAAGGAGAAATTGGTTGTTATTTGCTGTGTTTTAAATCAACATCTCCTGGTATTAAACACCCGTATGATTGCTTCCAAATAGAAGAAAACTGATGCCATTTTTAAACTGAGATATTACATTCCAAGGAAAAAATGGATTATCCATTTTATGAAACTCTTTCCATTTGCTTTCTCCTTAGGCTTTAATTTATGTTCAGCAGGTATTCACTTATGGCTGTGAGATGGAAGAGGAAGGGATGGCCATAAATGCTTTTGGTATTTGGGACAAGGTGTCTGCAGGGGTGCAAGGAGGGGAAGACCTTCCTCGAGCAAAGACAACTTATGCAAACCTAGTGCCTGCAGTGTCACCGAAAGCTGATGTGATTGTTGTAGGTCTGGTTTTGTTTTGGAGGTTGACTAACTTTTGGGATTATCTACATTTCTGCATGGAAAAGTAATTAAAAATTGCAAGATAATAGAGCTGACGGTATTGCTTTGTATGGATTTGAGCCTGCACCTTAGAAAAGCTCAAATTTTTGTTGAGAATAATTAGGTCTCTACATTATTATGTGGCCTTGAAGCAGGCCTTATTCACTTCACCTCGGCATCCTACCAGCAGACTTGATGTTAATTTAATATATCAACAAATATTTAAAAAATACTTGAAAAAAATCCAACTCTGCTTTGGCAGTAGTTACTAATCTTACACAGACTCCCTCAGCGCTTAGTTTGGGAAATGCTGGGAGCTGGGGTAGAAGATAAGTATTTGTTTGCCACTGAAGGTCTGTATCATACTTGGAGGGCTGTAGACACCTGTGCTGAGGCAGCTTCCTCCTGTGCTCTCAGGAAGGAACTGCAGCACAGTATTGCCAAACCAAGGGCATGCTGTACTTGAACCGCGGTAGATCTCCCCACATGCTGTGGATCTATAACCTGTGGCTTAGCCCAGATCCTATCTGTCAGCCAGGTTCCTGCTGCTCTCGGCCCAGACTGAAAAAGGAGAATTCTTTGGCCTCTGTGTTGGCTAGCAGGTGCTGGTGGTCTGTACCCCAAATCTGAACACCTCTGAAGCTCACATGTGTGCGGGGCTGCCCCTAAGCCTGGCCGTGAGCTAAGCTGTACACCCAGCTGCTTCCTCTAGCTTGTGATAATGAATTTTCATCGCAGTGGAATTTAGAAAGGAATTGCTCTGATTCGAAAGCTCATTGGTTGCTAACAATAATAACAATAAAAAGAGCCATTTCTTAAGGACTAAAAACTAATCAGTGAATGTGTAGTTTCTGTGTCTCCTGCAGGTTCTTGTCTTGTGGGGCTGCCAGACCGCCCGAGTCATGTGACTGGCTGTCTGATTTCCGACTCAAGCTTTTCATTTCCTAAATGATAACGGATAAAAGATAAAATCTGGCACACACAGGTAATCTTTGCCATCTTAATATTTGTTAAGCTTTTTGATTTACTGAGAAGTTAAAGTCACTGCAGGTCACAAAACCTGCACATTAGATCTGCTTCATAAAACACTGTGAGTGAATGCTTTAGTCATTCATTTCACCATCTTTAAACCAATGTAGCTGAAGAATTGCACCTCCAATTTATAAATCTTTTAATTTATTTCTGATTCAGGTTTATAGGATGGGACTATATCCAGATTTCCCCAGCCATTTGTGCATAGCTAGAGAAGAAACCTAACATATTTCTTGCATAATGGAGGCTTGATCCAGCTTACATTTGTTAAATCATCCAAAAGGAAATATTCTCACTAGGAAACTTTTGCACACAGTTAACGTATCCAATCTGATACCCGTGTTTTAAGTTTCTGCTGTTCTTCTGCATAAATACTTCTCCCTCCCTTCTCACCCCAATACACACACTCACCCCTCCCTTCTGTAACAGAGAAATATGATTATCGTAGTATCTCTGTCTCTGTTTTGCACATCTGCTCCCCACCCTTTTTCTGAAGGAGACATATGATCCACAGAGAAATTAGAGATGATGTGAACCATTTTGGATACCTACTGCTATGGGATGCATGGAGGCCCATGGGTAGCTCAGGTTTCACATCTGCCAGCTTTTCAGAGGATGTGATCAAGGGCAGAAATAAGAGGAGGAGGATGATGATGATGAAGATGATGAAGATGCTATGGAAACTGGTGTGAAGGAAATGGGATCCCTCCTCCTGGAAATATGTGTGCCCGCTAGCCCAAATCAAGATCATTTGGATGTAGCAGTAAGGCTAACACAAAGGAAAGTGTATTTTAAATAATGCATTATTTTAAAAAGGGAGCCTATGTCTTTAAAATACAACACTAGAGTTAGAATCTGCTTTAGATTTGGGCATGGTCTTTGACCTTGGAACGCTGACAATGTAAAAAAGAGTGAAATGGGTCAAAGAGTCTGTCAGACAAGGTGAGAGATACTAAGCTTGCCTCTGATCTCACACCAACATGCAGTGGTGTAACTCCATTGCCCTCTGTAGATTTATGCAAACATATGGAGAGAAAAACCTGCCCCAGAATGATTCAGTACCAAAATAGACCCTTTTTTCTATGGCAATGTAAAAGCCTTACAGGAGGAACACACAGGATTCCAAAGGGCAAAATTTTGGCTTGGATTAATACTGCTTCCAGCCACCCCAATGCAGAAACTCCTCTCCAATTAGCTGACCTTGATGGATAAATTCCTCCTTTTAATCTTCCTCCAACCTTTCCCATATTCCATCTCTTCTTCTCCTTGATCCTCCTGATAAAGTCAGGCTGTCCTTCCAACTGTGATCAGCAGAGCCTTTAGCCAGTGCACAGCTCGCTCTCCAAGGACTCCCGATGCCAGGGGCTCCTTTCATTTTCTCTGCAAATACTTTTTAACAAATTCAAAAGGCCTTATTGGGAAAGGAACAAAATACATTTGTGTGTAGTGATGTATCTGCTAAACGGTGTGTGCTTTTCCCCATGCAGCTCTCAAGGGACCTTCAGGCACGTTCTGTGGGCAGAGCACATGGAATTGCTCAGATGTATTGTTTGCATAGTGCAGTGTTTCTCTGAGTATCAGATCCTGGGAAAGGATGAGGAACACGCATAGTTTTTAGAGACTTCCTGGGCTGAGTGGGCTAGATTCACACCACCCTGTTCAAAGGGTGACTTTGCCTGTGCAGTACAAGGCAGGTGAGTGTCTGGCCGCCACAATGAGGTTCAGAGCACTTCAGCCAAGTGTCCAGGCTCCCACCATCGTCAGTGCAGCCAGGAGAGAGCAATTCACCACGCGGCGTCAGTCAGACACTCTGGGTAATTGGTTTGGGGATGAGGCATTCAGCCCAAAGTTCCTCACATATCTGCCTTGTCTGGTCAGCCAGCTCTCTTTGGATACTGCGCAGAGCGGCAAGTGGTGGGCTTCAAGCACAAACTAGAAAAACATTGCTGGAACTGGGAGAGTTTCAGAAGCTCACAACTCAGTCTTCCTGTTGTGGGAAGGAGGATATTAATGGAAAACAGCCACCAGTAGAGATATGAACAGGCACTGGAGGGTCTCTGGCTTTCAGACTGGGACCTTTGTGTCAAAATAGAGATTTTGTCTCTTTGGATAGGAAGAAAGAGGGAGACAGAAACTTCAAAAAATCTCGAGATGGAATATAGATGTATAAGTATGTTTGCACTAGGACATATGTAAGACAGCTATGAGCCGTGTCAATACCAGGTGCTTTTACCCTGCTGAATTGTCTGCTTGTGCTATAAAACCTCTTGCTGTGTTCTTTTGTCCCTTCAAGATACAACAAAGAGACATTTTGTTTGAACCTCCAAATTTACCTCTGAGCAGTTTAGCCAGGGAAAAACCCCTGAGAGATGTGGCTGTACATGTATGCAAGGACAAGAAAGCAGGAAATGTACCAGCTGCTGGGGGAAAAAAGAGGGGAGTGCTTGCAGTCCAGGAAGGGCTCTCAGTATTTCTTTTCCATGTATTTATTAGTTCACTGCTCTTTGACATCTTTCCCCCAGACACCGCTTCCACTAGATTTTCTACCGGTTTGCCAGCAAACAATTACCCTTCCCACAGCTTTGAAGTCATTGTTCCTCATACACTCCTGTTTTGGGTTCACAAAAACATTTACTGTATTAGTTATTAGTCTTAAGTCTCCTGAGTTCTCCCATAAGTTTTTATAATCTTCACATTCCCATAGAACAGGCCAAATTTGTTTGACCCTGCCCTCAGTTTCTAATACAATATCTTTTTCCCCAAGGTGCTGGGAAGAGAGTCATATCTGGGGTGGAATCATGTGAAATTAATTCATTTTTTGCATGTCCTCAACCTTAGGTCAGGCAGTATTGTCTCCTGATGTGTTTCGTTCTGCTTCTTTTCGAAGCCCGCTACCCTATCTTGAGAAAGTGAAATTCAGCCTTGACACTGGATTACTGAAATTTGGCCCCACTTTCACTGAAAAGTTTGTAAATATGACCCCACTTTTCATTGTGTAACACAACTCCAACTCAGAACCTGTTTTAGATTTGTTGCAAACCCTCCTCATGGGTTTCAGTGGTGTAGACGTTGTGCTGAGCAGGGGACCACTGCTGATGCTCTTGCTTCCTTCTCCTGGTCTCTGCCTGGACAGTGGGTAGGTGGTTCTGTGACAGGCTGCTGGGGATGGGTGCCAAGGGTGCTGTGGTTCCCTCTGTGCCCAGATTTCCTCCCACTGTGTGGACAGGGAGGGTCTTCCGTGAAGAAAACTGCACGCCCAGGCTCGAGAGGGGAATTGTCACTGGTCTCATCAGGCTGGATCATATTTTGGGGCTGAAGGCTTGACATATCTGTTCCTCCTCTTGGCTTAGCTTTGCCAGTGACATGGTGGGGGCTGATGTGGGCAGCTCACAGGCCACTTTCATGAAACATGTGTGGCACCCCAGAGGTGAGGCTCTTGCTGAGTTAACCCACAGGTATCAGCAAAGTACTCTGTCTTGATATATATGACTTTTTGCTAACATTTCTCAGCTTACTGAAAATAATTCTTGGCCTTCGTAAACCAAGATTGATACTGATATTTTTCCCCAGCTAAATGGTTCTGTTTTACAAAACACAAACACAGGAGCCAAAGGAGAATTAAGCAAGTAGAAACAGTGTTACTCTGTCTTTCTTAAAGAGTTTTAGGACAGAGCACTAGAGGAAGATATGAAGATTTACCTTAGATTGTCACACCTTTAAGAATAAATCTTCCAGATGGAAAATATCTTGGAAAGTCCTGTGACCATGTTTTAGGAAAGTGAATTCATCCTTTCTACTTCACACAGCACAACTTTTTGTGTTGAGCCAGTTTTTCTGAGCTCCTGGTGACTTTCACTGTTAAATGATTTCTGTACCATCTCAAGGTTTTCTTTCTGCTAGAGCATTTTCAGGGACTCCAGTGATCAGTAAAATCACCCATTTAACTTCTTCACATAAATGAATATGTTTCTGGCCCCCCCCCCCCCCCAAAAGTGTGTTCATGCAAGACCTTTCCAGGTAGCTTTCAAGTCCTTTGTTTTGTGCTTGGTCTTGAGTTGTCAATGTTACTGTTCATTTGCATTTCACATCTCTGAGTAAGACAATGTCCTCAGGGTTCTGACTCGTTATTGGATGCCAGAGCTAAAAACTGAGCCATACCTTCATGTTCTATTGTATTTGATGGGGGATTCTCAGCAGTGCTGTGTCTCTTCCTGTTTGGAGGATATCTCCTTTCCTGACAAAGTTTGATACCTGCTGGTGATCAAGGTGTATCACAGAGTTAACCCTGTTCCTGCCAAGCAAAATGCTGTTGTACCATTCCAGCTCATTTATAAGAGAAAGGCCAATGTGTTTAATGGAAAGTGAGGGCAAGGGATGCCTCTCCTGCAGAGAGCTGTAGCTGGTGGATTATAACGGTCTGTTCAGGAGCTCCTCTCATTGGCAGATTTACTCAGGAAAGATTTTATTAGGCACTGATCTGTAGCAGTTTGGAGAGCAAACTATGCTATGCTGATGCAAAGACTCTCCCTGCTGTTCCTTCGATGAGCAGTTGTGTTAAAATACAGTTTGTGCCACTTCATACCTGAAGGTGGACAAGGGCTACTGCACCATGGGATATAATAACAGAATAAACTCTAAGAGTTTGCTGAGGGATTGTTAAAATCAATATAATTTTTGTTGCAGGCTTATGTGCCTGAAACAGCGCTGTTAGAATTCCAGTTTACTGAAGGGGAAGCATGTGAAGCACCAGGGAGATCACTTGTGGATGAAGACAATGGAAGATTTTTGCAAACTTTGTTGTCTCTGTCTGCATTGAAAGGTTATGGTTGATGGGCTTTTTACTCTCAGCCAATAAAGGACTGTTTTACAGAAATTTCAAGTTAGTAATAGACTTCCTCTTCATTCCTCTTATAGACATTTCTCCACTTACTTTGCTGTATATTCCTAAGAATAATTCTTATTTCATAAACCAAGATTCTGATTAATTGTTTCAGATATTTATTTCTGCTGTAAAAAAGAATAATATTACCCAGTGGAAAATTAGATAGGCAGAAACAATATTGCTCCATCTTTCTGACTAATTAAGGTGAATATTTAGTTCCATCCAACTTTTATATGCATGATATCATTTGTTTTGTTACTAGAAGAGACCAGAGAAGAATATGTCCTGTCTTCTGCTTACAGAATCACTGTGAATCCCTCAGTTTGGTTTCTATAATTATTTAATGATAGACAGTTAATTCTCAGTTCCAATGACCTGCAGGCTCACTTGCTCTACGTCTAGCAAAGCTTCCACTGTGAAAAGCATCTGAAGCAGGAACTGAGTCTGCTGATCCCTTCCTGAACATCTTAAGGAATCAAGTCATTGCTCAAAGGATAAAACATTTCTCCTCATAGTGTTTTGAAATAGGATGGTTTTTACAGAAAAAGCCTTTGGTTTCCAAACACACAGGTATTTTCTGTGGAAGTATAAAAAAGAAATCAAACTGCAAGACTAGAATGGACCTCGCCCTGCAGCTGTCCTGGCCTGGCATAATTTCTGTCCTCTGTGCAGCAGTCATGTGTTTCATTAGAGCAGGGACAGTATTTCATATGCTGTAGAAAATACATTATTTAGGGAAAAAGGGGTGAAAGAGAGTCCTTCTAAGGTATCAGTAGGATACTTTCTGTGTTCAGTTTGGTGTTATACCTTGTCCTTCCATACTGGCAGGTATCCCTCAAGACACTCCTTTTGGTCTCTCCAGCCCCCAGATGTTGTGACTTCACAGTCCTTTGGATATATATTTTCCTGTTTTATAGATTAGCTATTTTGATATATCCTCTCTGGATCCTTACATTATATTTTACTTCTATTTTCAGTTATCATCTTCTATCTATTACCCAAAGCGTTCTTTTCACCTAGATCCTCCCTTTTTTTTTCCTTAAATACCTCCCAGAAGTACAGGCCATAACCAAGCACATTTTGTTCAGGTGTCCCAAGAGACTCAGACATTTTTTAAACATCTCAAGATTAATTAAAAAAAATCTGCAATAAAATAATCAAAAAATTAGATTGAAGAACTTTTGCATTGAGATGAACCTGAATAAAAAAAATTCCTATTCAAAAGTCCCAAATCACCACTCTACCATGTTTCATTTGGTTAATTTTTAACATGAAAGGTGCTGTGGCATTTTTGTGTCTCTTACATCACCTAATTGTTCCATGGATGATATGGAAAATAGAAATAAAAGTTTTGTTGTAAATGGTACATTTCCGTGAGAAACGTAGCAGTTCAATTTTCCCAACAGAGCAGTTCCTCATTTGGTTGGAGAACTCAGGTACCCCAGGGTGAACGTTATGGAGAAGCTTGGGATGGCCCTGGACAAGGTTATGCATGTGCTGTGCTTCACCATAAATTAGTAATGTCAGGTGTGTTGCCCTTGAGGAGTGGCTACACATGTAAACAGAGGTAGATTTAAGAACATGGTTCTGTTTGCACTTTCCCCTGCTAAGTTATAAATTCACACATTCAGTGGTTCCCCGCCCCGGATTATCCTATCATTACCCAAATTATGGTCATGTTGATTTTAGGTACTTGTAATACAGCTTCAACTTGAACAAGATTTTGCTTCTGTAAGGGCAAGAAAACCATGTTTTTGTAGTATGTTAGAAGTAGTCATGTTGGTAACAGTATGGGTTGTGTGCATATTTTCAAGGATAACAAAGGTTTTAAAACTGTAACATGATTTGCGGGTATTTTCCTGGTCTTTGAAGAACAATTAAAATTTTAAAAGTACTGTATATACAGTCCACATTAAACATTTTCATTATTAATTATTGTTTGTAATAAGTTTAACCCTAATCCAATGTTTATTAAAACTGGACAGGATTTATTAAATTGGTTCAAGATTATCAAATATGTGCAGATCTTTACATATATTACATTAATTCTCTTTCTAAATATTTGCAAAATTTATTAAGTCTTCGTAAGACTTCTAAAAATGTTACATGACACTCAGATTGGCCATATTCATAGCACTGTCAGAATTCGCTGGTTATAACAATATCTGAAAACAGCATTTGAAAAATGAAACAGCACAGCATGGTGATTCCAAAGCCATTTTAAGATGTTTCATTTAAAAAATGTGGTTTTGCAAGGGGAAAATCCTTTGAACATTTGACCTTGTTTTGCAAGAAAGTGCAACATCTCCTTCACAGATGGGGTGAAGGTGCAACTGTGTGTACACTCCAATTCTGCCCTCCTGGTATAACTGGGAACTTTGCCAACTCCAGGGTGCAATTTAGTCAGTCCTGCAGCCCCAGTGAACCTTTCTGGGCAGCATCCATTTCAATGTGTTTAGTGAGGGCACTGGATTCAGACTCAGGGGACCTAGATTCAGAAAGTTTATGGAAATACGGATTAGTGTTCAAACTCCAAGATAGTACAAATCCAAAGGTTTTGGAAATCTTAACATTACTCTTCCTGTGCCTCAATTTCTTCTCTACAAGGTAAAGAAGAGGACACAGTCTTGCAAGTCAGGGCAGGTGATAATGGAACTGAGCTGATCATTGCTTATAACATTTTTCGAGCACATGTTGATCATAATAATTTAAGTACCTCTTAGGTAAAACAGATTTTTTTGCCACTACTAAGACATTTTCAGTGTAGGAAATACTTTACTTCAAGGAAAGTATTCACCTGGAAGTTTCATTTTATGGAAAAATTCTTGATGTTTACCAAAGTGTGACTGTTTAGTTTGGGGTTTTGCTTTTTGGACTTTGATGACACAAAGCCGTGGTCTAGAACTGATGGTGGCTGTGACCTGTGCCCAAGGTCCAGCCCAGGCTGGCCTTGTGAAACTGCAGCAGTTGTCACTCTGTCCTTCACAGCTTTTGGTGGGCACAGCTGCATGTGCTGCTTGGGATGCTTGTGAAAACACCAGAGGTGATGTTAATTTTCCAGCTGAATTTTGCAACCCGAATTTCCCCTGGCGGTATAAACGAGAGGAAAGCACATTAGGAATCCTGAGAACGAGCCCCTAGAAAGTAAGTTCTTGCTCAATAGATAAATGGTTGCTGGGAATAGTAACATTCTCCTTTCATTTTCTCAACAGATCATCAGAAATATTATCCCAGAGGACTGCTAGAATTCAAAGATAATTTTTCTTTTTGTAATATTCCTTTTAGACATCTCCATTTAAATACACAATGCATTTGTCTGAAGTACACAGGGAAATATGTTATGAACAAGATCATTGTCTGATGCAAAACCAAAACAGGGTTATGGAATTTTGTTGGAGCCATGGAAATTAACACTAACTGTGGTCTCAGTGTTAATGCTGAATTTTAAGTCTGTTTTCTGTTGTATTTAACCTTTGGGTAGGCTCATTACAGTAGGCATTGTATACATCTTTTTCTGAGCTATTCATTTAAACAGCCTTCCACGGAGTATGTGAGCATTTTGCTTTGGGCAAAGAAAACACACACTTAACATTTCTGTTCTGAGCTGTATCTTAAATGAACCCTTTTGTAGTTATAAAATATGTAATTAAAGCTGTAACCCAGTGGAGCACTAAAATGTGTGCTTAAGAACCTATACAGTGTTATAGACTTTCTGGTTCTATTTGCTAGGATTATAGCACTTCTGACTTAGCCTACATTTTGTTTTCAGGCAGCTGGTACCATGGCATGATGGTTTTCTTGCAACGGAATATTTTATCCGGCTGTGGGAAATTCTTACATTTTATTTGAGGCTATGGGGAATTCCTATCAGCCAAACAGATGATGAGGAGGCCAAACTGGGTAACAGGATGTTCTTGAGGTTTTCTGCACTGATCATGCAGTTGGATGATTTGGAATGCATTTCTGCCTACAAAGCAACTGACTGAAATTTTCATTAAAGAACTACAGCTCTATTTCAAGGAGGGCGATAAGTTCCTCAGACATCTATGGGCAGCCTGAAAGAGTGAAGTGGTCAGTCTCAGGAGTGATGGCAGAGCTGAGATCAGTAAGTAGGGTCCAAAAGCAGTACAGGAGGGAGAGTTTGGGTTCTAGACATGGAACCACTTGCAACCTAATTCCTGAGACACTTTCACCAGCTGATAGGAATTGCAGGCAAGGTGACTTGTCTGGATCTATGAATTATGGTAACAAATTCAGCACCATAGGCAGGTGCCTCTGTAAATGAGGAATTCAGAGGCTTTATAGACAGAGAACCTTGTTCTCTTAGAGAGGAGGAGGGGAAGAATCTCTCTCTGACAAAAATCCCATGACTATGCTCTTACGCATGTAAAGGAAGGATGGGTTCTAGTTTACTCATGCCAGGTAGTGTTTGGTGTCACAATTTTTCACAACCCAGGAATAGGTACAAAACAGCAAGTTGTGAGACTTTCAAAGGACAAAACCACAACGTTTTTCATCTCACTTGCTGGACCAAAGCTGTTACACAGTTGAGAACTAAAGATACATAAAGTCAGATGTTGTGGCGCAGAAGGTCATCCTGTGGGAGTGAGAAAAACCAGTGAGACTCTGATCTATAGTAGCTAATTATTGATTTGTATCTGGAAACTCTTCAGAAGGAAAGGATGAGAGCCCTAAACCCTTTCTCCCCTGAGCAGCATCACTACAAGATGAGGATCAGATATTTCTGGAGCTGTGATTCTTCCATTCCTGACTGCACAGTGGTTTGAAAGTCTTCTGTATCTTCATGGTTTGTGCACTCGCATGGGATTTGAGTTCAAAAGCCTCAGGCTGAAGTGAGTCCCAATATTTTGACTTCACAATTAGATAAGTGCTGTAGGTGCCAGACTATTTGGCAAGAAGTAGGCACCATTGCTAGTGTGAGTGAGTAATGAGTGTTTGGAGTGTACCTAACTTCTCCAGGGACTTACATGCTGGGTTTTGTCTTTCCTAAATCCCAAACAGCTTTAATCAGAGATGCCCAGGTGGCCAGCTCAAGAAAAGATAGATATCCTTTGGGACATCCTCTGTCATACAAATACAGCCATAGTTCAGTGCGTAAATTCCTGAACGCTTTGTTGAATGCTGACCTAAAATAGTTCATTGTAATATCAGAGGAAGCCATTTGATTTCATCCAGTCACTTCTTTATGGAGCCATACAAGTTGTTATTTGGCTAGAACATATCTGCCAGAAAGACATCTTGTTTTCATTTCAAGGATCTAAAAGATGAACCGACTATTTCATTCCTTTATTGACGCTCGTGTCAAATTATGCGCCCAATTCCTTAGTTGAATTTGTCTGGCTTTCATTTGCAGATGATAGGAGCACGGTCTCACGGAGTAGCTGCAGTTGCTTTGTACCAGTTTTCTGGGAATAGTTTTTCAAGCATTTCTTAAAAACTGCAAATCTCTTTTCTTTGGCTCCTCTGGAGGTCTGTAGCCTTACACATACAACTGGTTTACTAAAGCATTCATTTAAGCTGAATATCACATAAACAGTACGTGTGAGTTAAACAGCTCCTGGTGGAGTGGGAAGTTATTGTTTATTAATTGTTCTTCTGTGTTTGTTAACATTTGATCTCCTTTAACACCTTACAGAGATACATTTTTGGTGGCACAGCTTGCCCCAGTTTGGATAGATCAGTCTGGCATGTATGAAAGACAGCTTCATCTACTGTCCTTGACATAACTAACCTTACATTAATAGGACACTTCTTCCTAGCTAGACTTACTAGTTATTCAGAATCTTAATAGATGGCCTTTGTGCTTAGAAATTTTTAATGCTGCTTACCCTATGTTTTAAGTCAAAGTATATATTTCTGTTGAGAATTTTCCATCTTCTTTTTTTTATTTTTTTTTTTTTACAAAAGAGGTAAGTGTTTTCATTCACCTTTTGTGACTTAGAAGCTATTGAGTAGCACTTGTTGTGTTTGAATGTCACATTATATGTATTATAGCTGATAAAGAAATGTCATTTTCCCTCTATGGCTAATATCCCTTAAGACACTTAAAACCAAGATGTTTTGAGTGAAACTGTTTGTCTAGCAAAATATATTTACAATAACACCATGAATTTGTTGGAGAAGACCAAATCATAGTGAGGTTCTTCTTTCCTATACATTCAGTGTGATGATTACCTCCAAATAAGTAAATATCTGAGGACTGAACTGTGCAAGGCGTGTATATTGGGAAGGCGTTTGCCTTGCCAGATTTTCTATAGGCAAATGTATGCATATTTACACACAGTAACCATTCCCTGTTATTGAGGTTCTGGCAAACCATTCCAGACCTGGAGATTGCCTCCAAGCTGTGTAGTTTAGCTCAGTGGGTTAGAGAACGATGCTAATAATGCTGTGGTTGCACACTCAGAGTGGTCAAACAAACAAACAGGACACCTGTGAATCCTCTCTACCCTTTGCAGATAGGATAGGTCCGTGGCCCGAAGTCAGAGTATGTTTTCCAGGGTTAGACTTCTCACTACTGCAGATTTTCTCTCAACTTCTGCTATTCACCATGTGAAGGTGAATTTTAATATCCTGTTTCTTTAGTGCTTCAGAAAACTTCTTAAATAGGTGTCTTTTTCTGTGGATATTAGAATAAAATTACAGCTTTGTCCGTGACCCTAGGCCTTATTTTCCCCTGCGCCCCTAGGCCTAGGAATACAGAGGAGTTCTGATAGTGAGAGGAATGGCAGGGACTGGCCTGGTTCCCCACGTCACTCAAAGAGCAAAATCACAAACAGGCTAGCAAGGCAGGGCCTGTTCTCTGGGGCCCAGGACAGCTGGATTTATGTGCACTCCTGCCTCATCCTTTCCTATTCAGGAACTTCTGTCTTCCTGTAAGGAATGGGTAGTGCAGAGTGAGTCATCCTGGCACTTGGCCACCTGGCATTGCTCCTTTTTTTTTGAGGAAAATCCCCGGGCTTTTGTAGGGCACTCCTGAGACCTAGCACAAAGGGGCCAGAAACCGGCCCAGGAGCCATAACACATGCAGCTCACTGAAACTGCTTAACTCTGTCCCACAGCTACAGCACACCATTGTCTGTCCATCATATCTTGTGGAAGCTCATGGTGATTTTTTCCATGCATCTTATCCAACTGTATGTTGTTATCAAGAGCAGCTTCTGTTTGTTAGTTCCTTAGATAAAGGCCTCCCTAAGTCTGATCTACGCTCTGCTATTGTGCCTCTTCCTATATCACTGTATGTGGTGCATTTCTTCTTTTATGTCTCTACCAAAAGTATCTCAGAGCATCCATCCGTCATCTGGTGATAGCAGTTGCTCATTGTGATAATTCTCTTTTCCAGAAATAAAAATGTATGGCATACATAGCATTTAGCAACATTGTACAGAACTCTGCTCCGTATCATAAAGAGATTAGGGCCTCTTAATGGAATACAGTTTCCAGCTGCAGCCATAGACTGTATTTTTATTAACTGAAAGGTATGTATAGATGTGTCCTGTTCTCTTCTGTGTTTTATATCTGGATTCGACTCTTTTCAAACTTATTCATGCCAGGTTTGCTGGGGCATATGTGTGTGTTTGTAGATACCTTGCAATAGCTAAGACTATTTCCAGGGAAGGTGTGATCACATCCTCAGGCATACTAAACACATGAGAGATCCCAAAGTGATCAAGTGAGTAGGTTTTTATACAAAGGGGAGAAAGTTTCTTGAATTTGCAATATATTTGTCAGTCCTGTATATTTTTGATTTCTATAGCAACAAATACTCAGCTATAGACATAGCAATATCATTAAAGACTTTCCACCACTTCAAGTTTCAGGATTAATCGCAAAATACCTCTCACGCTTTGTTTCCCATCTTTTCAAAATTCTCACACTGTGAAACTGATGTACATAGGGATGTGGCGTTATTGGGTTTGTGCTGCAAGAGTGCAATCTTTTGAGCTTTTTGTGACTTCATAAGAGGTACAGGTTGGGTTATCTAGGAATGAAGTCACATGCCCTGAACAAGCTCCATATGGAATGAAAAGCAGCAGCATCTGTTAAGCAACACAGGTTGACACACAAGCCTGGTGTGAGTTCCCTGCCCTGGTTTTTCATTCAGTAACAACGTAAAAATAATGGAGCATTGGTAAGGAAAATAATGGGCCATTTTAAAAAATATTGGCTCTGAAAAGCCACTGTCTTAAGAACATTACAAAAAAAATACCAAGGCAGCAATAATAATAATAATAATAATAATAATAGTAGTAGTAGTAGTAGTAGTAGTAGTAGTAGTAGTAGTAGTAGTAGTAGTAATAAAAAAAGTAATTTTAGACATGGAAAATTTCATGCCAATTTAAAAAAATTTGGTAATATTGTTATAACTACAAAGCAAACAAATTTTCAGTAGGAGTGACAGACATTTTTCCTAAAAGTTGACACAAGTTGTCTTGCCTATCATATTTAGATATCCAAAACATAATTAAGTCCTGGAGACAGTGACTTGGATCTCTCCATATTCCTGTCCATACCTGAGACCTGTAAAGAATGAAGGAAAAACAGGGGCTATTGTAAGTTATTTCTTTTGAGGCTTTTCTCAGTTAGGGTCTGAGCTGAAGTGATTCTTGAAAGCATTTAACTTAGGGATCATTCAGCAGGAACTGCCAGGGCTTGGTAGGTAAAAGAAACCAGTCATGGTATCTGTAATCTTGATTAAATGGTAGGTTTTGTACAGACTGGGATCAAGCAGGCCCCACAGTGTTTGAATAAAGTGTGAGACTGAGTCAGAGAGCTGAACCTAAATGCCTATGTGGCAACTGTCCACACCTCCATACTTGTCAGTGAATTAACTGTAGTTCAAAACTGGGATAAGAGATCAGAAACAGCATGAAAAACAAAAGCTAGACTGCCTTGGATTATCTGACGCTTGGGAATTAAAAAAGTCTCATGGAAATCTACAGCCACATCTTTAGGCTTCTCAGCTGGTAGATTTTGCATCAAGATTTCCATTAAGATTTGCATTTGCAGAGATATTTTCAAGAAAACCAATACAGAGGTATACTTTTAATGGGACTGCCTCAGCTTCTCTTCGAATTTTCCTTTTAGGGAACAGGCCCAAATGGTAATTTCTGAGCAGTTCAAACTCAGGTGCAGAGCAGAAGGGAGGAGAAGTGGGTGACACCTCAAATCTCACAGCATTTTTGTGGTCCTTTATTGCCCATGGTCTGCCAGGTGACTGAAGGAAGACTGCTTCTTTCTCCACCTGCTTGGTCCCTGATTTGGCCCTCTGGATTCCGGTGTTCTGTGGGCTTTTTAAACTCTGTGAGCACTGAAGTTCACTCTTGGGAAGTATCAGCACAAGGTAAGGGCCCAGCAAACGTATAATTAAACTATGCACAAGTAGCGTGGGGTCACCAGCGTAAGGCTTTTGGAAGTTTTGATGGTGTGTTCTTTGTTCTGTATGTCTGTCCGTGTAGGCATACAAACACATGATAGATTAATTGAGTTAAATATATCCCAAAGTTGTTTGAAACAATGCCTATTTAATTTTTTCAAGAGGCTGCACAGAAGTATAGCATTGTACCACAAATAAAAGTGTTGCCACAATGCCTGTAAATCAGAGCTTTAAACTATGTTTCAATTATCCTTCTATTATCCAGCTGGTGTTTAAACATGTTTATTATTCAAATCAGTAGAGAATGTGCTGCTGTTGTGTAAACAACTGTCAATTGCTGAAACAATGATTACAAGGCACCATCTCTTTCAGGTGTACTTAGAGGTACTTATACCTCAACCACTTGTATTTAAATAACATGCAAACACAATGCTTGAGTGACTACTTTCACTCCTGCTTCCAATACCTCGTGCCAATTCTATTACATTAAGAGGGAAATCTATTACATTTTTCATTTATACACATCTGTACTCTGTTTTTAACCATTGTATCATTAAGGCTTGAGTTAATATAATAGATATGCCAAGAGATGCAGTACATATTGAGAAATCCTGTTCAAAATAAAAACCAATTTCTCTTTATTATTTTAGGGCATTTGAAAGCTTTTATGAAAACAATACTAAGAAAATTATTTTCTGAAGAGGAAGCCTGAGAAATAAAAGATTTAGTTGTGGAACTCTGCTATCCTCCAACCTCTATTTGTTTTGATATAAACTGATTATGTTACAAGTTGGTTGGTTTTGGTTTTTTTTCAGGTAGGTATTAACAAAATATAATATTGATGGCACTGAACTGTATTTTCTTATGTGTGACAGTATTCAGTATCTTTACACACACTTTCTGAAGGGCAAAGGTAGTTTAACAAGCAGTGTTTGCCAAGTGAGCTTTTGAGGCAACTCTACTGATTTGTCACAAACTGGAAGGGAGAATGTTTTAAAAAACTGCATTCAGGAAAATGCTGATAGGATCCTCAAAAACAGTAACTGAAGGAAAGATTTTATGCTAATCACAATGAAGTGAAGAGAGTCTTTGTCTGTCTTCTACCTTCTAAGAGGACAAAACCTGGAAAACAAAAGCAGATCCTAAAAAAAGTAAAAGAAGTGAACCTTCTGGCTAGTGATATAGCCATTGCTTCACACACCCCTCCCCCCTCTTTCCTGTCTTTTAAGTTAGATGCTTAAATGCAGAGCTAATGGAAGAAACAAAGAGTACAACACTACCACAAGGATAAGCTGTTGTGGTGTGCTGATAAAATATGACATTCTTTTTCAGAACTTAATAGAGATGCTTTGACTGTTGTTGTGCAGTCAACAAGGCTGGTCTAATTGGTGGCCATGGCAACAAAATCAGGTCATACAGAGGTTCATACCGAGATCAAGCATATGTAGATCTTCTTGTTCAAATATACATAAAGATAAGAACCTTTAGTGAGAGTCCACAGTGAAAGGCTGAAGATGGATGTTCCCACGCACATCTAATATTACTTAGAAATATTTACCTGTTTGTAACGTAATGATGTTTTGCAGAACAGAAATAGAAAAAATCCTTCATAGCCATTGGAAAACAATAATTTTTTAAAGTCAAACTACAGTGTATGCATGCACGTTGCTTCATAGCTGCTTGTAATTTACTCCCTGGAGTTTTTAGTGATCTGACTTATATTTTAGATGTAATTAAGTAATCAGTGGTGAACACTGTAAAATGAATGTTTAGGCTGCTTCAGGTTGAATTTTCACAGCCTTAGCAGCTGTGCAGTTATGGTTCCTGCCCCCACCTCCCTTAGTACAGCCATATATTTACAATTGTTACTTGAGTTATTTACATAGTTATGATATTTCATAGAAATGAAATGGCAGGTACCTGGTAACAGCAGGCAGGAAATATACAAGTAACTCTTGTAATTGCATCTCTCTTATTTCCCACTAAGTGCACCAAGGTGTGCAAAACTTGGATGGTTGGTCCTCACGTAAGCCAAGCCCTGCTCAGGGAAACCAGCAGCTACTGGCTGTATTCCTGCAGAACAGAGTCTGATGTCTTTAACAGATCTCCCTCTGACCAAGTGCAGGTATCAGGTCCTCTACAGCCCTTCAGCCTCTCCATCTGTATTTACAAGCCTGGCTTGTAATAATAAAAAGTTTTAATCTTAGGATACTCAGCAGTCTAACAAAAATATATGGGTAGTCTTGGGCAGGTACATCTGGGACAAAATCCACACCCACACCCAAATCAATGTCTAAAAAGTCCCTGCTGAAAATGCTCCAGGTCTGGGTCCTAAATCCAGTTGATATGTGGATGTGGCAACAAATTGTTGGAAAGCTCTCTCCGTGTTCTCCACTTCCTCTGAGGGGATGCACAACCAGTACCTACTCTCCCAGCTGCATTCATTTTCTCATAAGCAAAAATTTCCACTTTGAGTGCCTTTTGCAATAAGACTTTGAATAAGTCGAAGTAGGTATACTAGGGTAGAAAGAGAGGAAAACATTTTGAAGTAATTTCCATCTCTTCTGGAGAGTTCCCCAGAGGTTTTGCATCAGGGAAATATTTTGCTGATTTCCTGCTTCCTTCTGGTCTTTGCTAAAGATACATGTAACCCACAGATGGTGGGTCTGTGTGGTACTGGTGGAGCCTCTCTTGATCTTTTCTCAGCTTCTTTTGCCTGATATTATCAGCAAAGCCCTGTCACCAGCCCCTACCCCCTCCTTCTCAGCAAAGCTGTTTTCTTAGCTACAAGGATATGCAAAAAAATCTGATTTTACTTATCTGTTCTGCTAAAGGCAAGGATTAAGATTAAGGTTTAAATTTGTTGCTTTTTTTTTTTTTCCCTAGAGCAGAATGCTCTGGTCTAGTCCCTGTGCATTCCTGGGTCTTTCCACAGTTCCTCACGAAATCACATATTTTAGCTCTAGCTAATGTGTGTAAGTTCTTTTCCTCTCGAAATCACTGGATTTCTGCATGCACCTGCTGCAGGAATTGGAAACTCTCCCTTCCCCAGACACACAGTTTTTAAAACACGTTAAACTCATCTGTGATGTTCCACATTACCTTCATTTCTTGATACTGTTTTCCATCAGTATAAATTGTTACTACTTTAGAAGCTACAGGAATAAACTTTACTCCTGAAGCTGAATGACAGGTGCATGTGGTTAAATCTGGTCTGTGAAGAGGGACTGATCTAAACTCTGAAAAGATAAAGTCCATAGGTGAGGTTTGGAGTGGTGATCCATGTGAATATGGAAATGTGGAAAGGAGAAGTGATGCTGGTATGGATCTGCAGCAAGCTGGGTGTGCTTGTGAAATGAATGTTAAATTTGTAGGCCCTTAGCTGGGACATGAACAAAATTCAAGGTTTGCATAGACTTGCACTTAAATGTCTGTATAGGACCATGGAAGAGAAGTGGCTTGCCTTGTCAGTTTTCATCTTAGTGGGCAAATAGCTCCTTCTTCCTTTCAGACATACAGATCTGGAAAAATATCATGGTGAAAACCCACAGAAATATTCCAGGCTTGGCCCAGTGTCTGCTTAAGGCACAGAATGATGACTGGGCCAGGGGCTGGGTATACTTTCAGGTACAGCTAATTCCTCATGGGGAGTTAAACAACTCCCTTGTTCAAGTAGTGTTTTTCTGGCACGTAAGTGTCAACAGGTGTGAGCAAGAGCACGGAGGTGCAAAGTGCCAGTGCCTCGCTGCTGGCACTGAGCATGGCCTTCATGCACAAGAGATGACAATTGCAGTGTTGTGCGGTCTGCCCATCAAAAAGCATTGTTGCCTGGCACCTATATATCATTCAACTTGTGAGCAGGCACCGTGCCATCAGAACAGATGGTAGGGAGAGAAAGCAGCCAAACTACCACGTACAGGAGATGCATTAAAGTATAGGTGTGGAGAGTGATTTCCAGCCAAGAACGTCAAAACAGCTCTCTTCGTCTTGAATTTACATGCCCGGAGTTAAGGGGATGGGCAAGCATTTAACTGCTCTCCCAGCTGGATACGGTTCCATACACACACAAAAAGCTTCTACTTCAGCTCACTTCAAGTGAGATTTTGGCCCAGCTGAATTAGGCGGGGTATTGGAAATGACAGAGAGAAGCATTTTAAAGTGATCTCCACCTTTTCTGGCTCTTCTCTGGATATCCCCCTCTGTGGAATAGGTGAAAAGAAACTCTTATGGCCAATTGTTATTTATGGAAATTTGCGGGGTGCTGTAAAGTACTCTTCGCTTTCTAGTGTAAATGTCTTTACAAAGAAGACCCTAACACTTAGAAGTAATGGCATACTTAAAAAAAAAGAAGAGCACTGCATTGTTGCTAGGCCCTCTCCTATGGATAAGATGCACATTCAGCAAAAAAAAAAAAAACAACATTTTCAGATAAAGACTGTGGAAGTGTATGGTATCCTCGTCTGGCATACATACTGGGAATATCCTTTCATGCTACTAAAACAAAGAAGCATTAATGATATCCTAACACTTGGGGGG